>JAGFPH010012151.1:0-20335 GCA_018207615.1 Philaenus spumarius | reverse complement strand
ATCGGTTCAGTAGTTCCAGAGATTACCCCCTACGTACAAACAAACAATTTTTTTACCTCTTTATAATATTAGTATAGATAACGATATGTTTGCAAGTAATTTTTTTTAACATAGTGTTTTAGTAAGTAGTGTCTTATTATGTTTGCCCACGAGAGTATTTAGTACACATTATTGTACAAATTATAATTTATGTCATTATATTAATCGTGAACATTATTATAAAAGGAAATGAAACTTTTATGATTCTGAAAGTACTGTGTCACAGATGTCTGTGTTGCCATTATGTCCGATAGACTAAATTAGGCCTAACGTAAAATTGTCTTGTTAAGGTTGTTATCCGAATCAGCTGTTTTTTTAATTATTTTATACAGTTGGTTGATATGGAATGCATAAAACTTCAAATAATTAAATTATAAATTACTTTTAAACTATAAATTAACAGGCAGACGAACGAAGAGTTTTGTTTATTAGTTCATTCATTACCATTAGTTGAAATGACTTAGCGAACTTGTAAGAAATCAATGACTTACACAGAAACAACGGCTTACAAGGAATGCTACAAATTGTAGCAATAAAACATTCCTGGAGCGACTCTCCTTCAGGTTGACTGCTGAGGTATTCCTGCTTTAAATACTCAAACAATGTCCTCTAACATTCCTTGCCTGGGTCCTTTCTTTGCAACGAGGTACTTTAATATAATAAGATGCTAGCCAACTGCTTGGCATTTATAATAGATGGAAGAATTATTCGTATAAACAAAGTTTTAGTCGCAAGTCAAATTTGTTTTATAAAAGTAAATTTTTAGCAATTTCTTCTGCATGGGCTTCAGTTGCATGGGCTTTGTGTTTTAATGGAAGGTATGTTTTAATATACCAACGGAAATTAGCAGACGGTACACAGAAATTATCGCATGACATGTTTTGATAAAGTGCCCCACGTAGCACAAGCATGTCATATTGCCGTGGAAAACACGTTTAGCCGAAACGTCAAGAAACGGTTTTAATGGTACGTCAATATTCCGCCCAAATGTCACAGCCATAAGATAGTGAAAAAGGCGTTGCAAAATAGTTAAAGATTAGGTAAAAAGACGTCTAAACCTCGTTGTTGAATTGTCGTAAATAAATGGTTGGATTCTCGTCATCTTAAGACGTCATATTTTAGCTAAAAACTCGTTGAAAACTAGGAAATATGACGTTACTGTACAATGGTGAAAAGACGTTGTTCTATAACGAGAAATAGACGTTGCTTCATAACGGTAAAAAGGCGTTATTTCAGAACGGCAAATATACGTTCTTCCAGAACGGTAAAAAGACGTGATCTAGAACGGGAAATAAACGTTACACTAAACCGTTAAAATGACGATCTATTAGAATGGTAAAATGACTACTAAAAGTACAAAATTATTCCAGTCAATAAAAATAATCTAGGTACAAATTATTGACGAATGATTATCTAAAATGGGAAAGAGTGTTTTCAAATTTTGTCATATTTTGAAAAAAAAATATCTGTCAAAATATGATTAAACCTGAAAGACATTGCATTTCCCTCATTTATATAATGACATCCCCCAATTAATTGTTGCATATGTTATATTTATTTGCCAAGGAATAATCAACCATTTATTAGTCATTTTACTACCATAAAGAAAGACAATTTTAATACAATACACTAATTTCATTGATAAAAGAAACATTTAATGTAGGCCTACATCAGTTAGTTTTTATAAAATCTTAATTGATAGCGATTTTTTTAAATGCAGGCCTATACATAATTAAAAATGAATATATACTTATTACTTACCACTTTTTGCAGTATATTTATTAAAGTCAGTCTTTAATGTAGATTATCTATGGCCCAGATAAATGTATGGTATTGACATTTTTTAATGTTGCAATCTATACTAATATTATAAAGAGGTAAAGTTTCTCTTTTTGTTTGTTTGTATGTAGGGGGTAATCTCTTTCACTACTGAACCGATTGAAACATAGTTTACACTATCCCTGAGTAACATAGGCTATAGTTCATTTCGATAAAAACCTTTTTTTATTTCAATATTTGTAAATTTAGTCGGAAAAAATTCTAAGGTTAGGCCTAGAATGATAAACCAACACATGTATTTACATTTTTTATTACCATAGCAACCAATCGAATAAAATAACTAGCTGTTTGCTCCAATATTTCCATTAACAGCTGATTTTAAAATTTGAAGCAATTATTTTTGTATTTCTAGATTTTAGGTTAGGGTTTTAAAGTGTAGACCTGAGCCTTGCTGGTTCTTTTAACCATTATTACAACTGCCATTGTTATAAAATATAAGACATAATTTAATTTGAACATTTAACATTATTTACCATCTTAGTTTTGAGGTTAATATTAATCCTACACCTTTATTATCAATAAAACATATGTTTTTAGAAGGTTTCATTGTGGGTTGGCTTGCGGAGCACGCTGGGGTCTCTCCTAGTTAAATAAAGTCAAACAAATAAAATTTAGATAAAATAAATAAAATTTGACAATACCATAATTAATTACGTTTAAGATTTCCACAAAATATAATATAGTAATTTTGAATTATATAAATACCTTTGTTTAGCATGATTATTGCTAGCAGTCCTTTCTTTAGCCACTGTTTAAGCGATGACGCGTTTCACCTATGGTTCAGGTATTTATATAACATACCTATTAAAGGTATTTATATAACATATTCGGTTCAGTGAAGCAAACACAAACATATGATGAATTTTGTATTTATTACTTTCTTAAAACTAACATTCTACTTCTTGTTTTATACCCAAATAAAAAAAAAATAAAAACATAAATGTATTAAGAAAAATTATATAAAGAACAAAAATGAAACGTTATATTTTTTCTGACTCATTTATCAAACGAAGAACATGAATAAAAACTTGGATCAGCACATAAAGAAATAAGTTACTATGCCTCCGAATTAGCATTAAAGGAACATGGGAATACAAAATAAATTAAAGCTACATTTTATATTACAATAGACATATTTTATTACCTTCAATATTTTTTTTATTGAAGGTGAAGAACTCATATTTCTGTAAATGTAAAAATAGGCATAATAGGTGCTCCAAATAGACATGACTTTCAGCTGAAAAAAATATATAGTCATAATTTTAAGACACTTATTATTACAGCCTGTTTCCAAATGTACATTCTATCTAAGAATGAATATAGTTAAACTAAAGAATAAATTAATAATTGTACGATGTTTAAGTTTCTTATACGATACTTGCTTTAAGTTGTGTTATTATTGAGATACAAATTTGTAGTTATACAATTAGTATGTGTTTGTTTAGAATTTTTTATATGCAATTACAAAAATATCACATATTTTATATCCTTGCTAGTTTTTGTAAAATAAGACATTTCAAGAAAACTACGTTTTGACTTTGCCATAGGAGAATGCCTCCACTTCTTTTCTTATTATTTCACTTTCAGGATTTTGGTGTGGCATATTACAATTTATTTTAAACCGTTTGAAATGAAAATATTGAAATTAATTTGATACCTTCATGTTTCATTTAATGTGTGTATTTTTTATAATTTAAACTAATTTATTGTTCTTAAAATTTGTTCTAAACATTGTTCACTCAATGTTTACCGTATAAAAAAGTGTTTTATATTTAAATGTAGGTAAAATTATGACTATGAATGATACAATCTTAGATCCTGAGTTGACAAATTGAGTATAAAATAGACAAACAGTCCAATATAGATGGCCAAAAAGATTTACTGTGAAAATTCTTAAACATTAAATGTTTCAACTAAAGACAATTCTACTTTTTCTTTTGCTGATTAAGTACCCGTAATGGAGAATATTATAGCAAATATTTCATAACCTCTTCTATTTTGAGCTGGATCACAATATCTTTATTTTTCATAGCCTTTGTACGAAAACTGTAACAGAAATATGCAGTAATATTTATATTAGTAAAAAACCTTTACTCCGTCAGTAAAAATACACAAAGCTACACCGCGCCTAGAGGCCCCACTAAGTAGTGACCCAGCAGCTAATGCTTAAAAAACTCTTGTAAAAAATTAAATAAGTATATTTAAAATCAAATGGTGCACAACATTTAAAACATATTCTAGTGCTAAACCATTTTTATGTAATACTAGTTTTAAATAAATCTCTTAAAAGAAAAATAATTTACTATAGTTAATAATATACATAGTTTCCTTTTCGTATTGGAGATTTCTACTCATGGGTATGGGCGCCATGGTACAGTCCAACTGCTGTGTAACCTAATAAACCATTTTATGATAATATTTGAGAAAGCAAATTTTGTATTCAGTCAGAAATTATGTTTTTTTCATTTAAACTTATTCATAATAAGTAGGTAAGTTTAATTTTATATTTATTTTGTAAATTAAACTTATTCATAATCAGTAGGTAAGTTTAGTTTTACGTTTATTTTGTAAATTAGGTTGTACATTAAGTAGTTTAGTTATTTTTTGTTTGTATCATAGCTCTACCATACCATTTATCGCATCGAATGTAACTTTTAAGCATTCTTCCGTAAGTGATATAGATCCTTAGGCTTCATCTTGGAATTAAGATATCTATAATTTTATACTTATAAAATAATGAGGTAAAGTTTGTATGATCGTGTCCAAGTTTGGGTTAATGTAAAAAACTACTTAACTATTTGTAAAAATATTTCACTATTACCTATATAATTTTGACCTTTAAATTACTTCTTTTATTTCTTGAGAAAAAAAGAACTTATTTTTAATTGGGCAATTTTAGTGTTAAATCACAAATTGACAGTATATATGACTAAGCTATACACAAATATACCGATTAAAGATTTAATAAAACAATATATATATGCCTATACGATTTCAAGCCGAGAAATTGATTTTTAATTTTTTTTAGTTCTGTTACCCGAGTGTTTTTAATTGGAGATTACCGTAGTTTTTTTTTAAACTTAATTTCCTAAGATAGAAAATAAGTTAGCTATAGTAGCCTACATATTCAGTACTACAATAACCTACTACCATAATCTCATAAAGATGTGGTACATACCTAGCTACAAAGGAGGAAATAATCTTCAACATTTGGAAGACAACTTGAAGGTACTCTTCCTGCAAAATTATAATTTTGAGCCTCGTCAGTTTAGAATCCTTTTCATAACCCTTTGTGGCTTTCTGTCACATGTTATAAATTTTATTGGTCCTCCAACGGCACACAACAAATCTCTCTGAAACAAAATATTTCCACTGAAATCACTTAAGTTTTATTACATATTAATTTTAGTTCTTTTGCCAGCCAATATAGTCCTTATTCTTAAAAATTAATTAAAACTATCAAAATTAATAAATTTGTGCTTTTGTAAAACTATTAATTACCGTAACATAAAAATACATAGTACTTAATAAAAATATGCCGCTGGTCTGATAATAATAACTAAATAGGCTACATTATTAATTATTAATGATACATTTAAAGAAAGATTGATATGAATTTTGAGCTAATAAACAAAACCACTGGAATGGCATAAGTCTTTCAAGATTGTTATCATACATAGGTTTAGAATTACCGGTAATTACTATATGCGTTTATTATCTTAAGTAGGCTGCAATGAAATGATACATTACAGTACAGTACTCAAAAATAAATGCAGAATTTTTACATTACCGACACCTATCTATATTGCAAAATAGTTGCAGTATTTAATTCTAATCTGGTTTTTCTTTTGTTTTTGGTTATAAAAACCGTAACATATTAGGGCCTATTATATTAAATATCTTCTTTTTTGAACTATCAAATTTTGTATAAAACTTTTTATCAATATCCCTATTCAAATTTTGTCGTATACATTCTTAGTATGGTATATTAGTTTGTCTTTTAATTTTACTCTTAAGATACCGTAAATGAAATAAGAATAGTACTTCCTTAGGGCTGATGCCAAAAGCTTGATATCAATTGTTTTTTTATAATATTATGTTGTTAAATATCTAAGAAATCATAATATTGTGTGTATGTGAATTAAATGTTTATATAAAATCTGATATTGGTGTGGGTTACAAAAATTGCAACAATATCATCCCTTTACAGATTGTAACATTTTACGCCTAGTTCTAGCTTGTTTTTATATTTTGTAGGCCTACCTTATGTTTAAATCTTAAAATTTATATTTTCTCTTCGACACTCTATGCAGAATAGTTGTGCAAATTCTACATGTTGTATAATCTAAATGCTGTGAATTTAGTTTGCCAATATCTTGTATTGTTAGCTCATGTCTGTTCAAATAAATATTTTAACAAATAATGACAAAGTTTTAGTTTGTAATAGAGAATTTGTAGGCTACATTGGATATTTATTGACTTTATCCTGACTACAGTAAACTTTTTTCTTATTTAAATTACTTAACATTTAGAATCAAGCTGCCAGAATAATTAAGAATTTGTCTACAACAACCAATTGTCATTTTTTGTAGGTTGCAAGTTTGGTTTCACAAATAGCCTAATGGTTATATAAAACAAATAAAAATTATGCCATTCACAGCCATAAATTAATGGTGACTATTATAAATAATATAACTAACCTACAATAAAGTAGGCTGTTAAACATAAATTAGTTATAATAGTAAACTTTTACATGGTGCTAGTACAAGGTAGGCTATATTATCTGCTACTTATCAGTAAGATCAAAGAATGCTAGCAACAATTGCAAAATTACAGTGTACGTCTTGATCAGAGTCTCGACGTGCAATAATTTAGGCTCTTTGGTGCTAAATTACAGTATAGGACTAGGACAGCTCAAATCCAGGAGTTTTATTAGATAATTTTGATCCCAAAGGTAACAAATTTGAAAAAACTTGCCTAGTTGGTTACTAGTAAATCCTACAGATTCATTATTGCATTATACCATCGGCAAAAGTTTACAACACGGGCTCCCTGCTGCAGATATCTTTGCAGTTGACAACCTTTTTTTATGTACAGATATTAGTGCTGCCAACCTAATCACATTGTACTAATTGAATATTATGTGTAGGCTATACCACGTAATAATAATGGTAATATAGGCCTAATTGGATCATTTGTTTAGCAGCGCAAGTACAAACTGAAATCAAATTATACACACTGTTTAGGCCTACATTTGATATTTTTTTATGTTTTTATCTTATTATAAATGGGATATGTTATGTGTATAACATTAAAAACAAGCTATGACTCCATACATATAGTAAATACAATTGCATTATTTTTTAGAGCGTAGGTTGTAACCCGGTGGTATGTCTTAAAATAATATTGATAAAATTATTTATAAGTTAGGGCCTATGGTACCCTGTTTATATTAATCGTCTGATAAAAAGCTATATTTTCACATATCCCGATAAACGATAACTAGTTAAATTTGTTTTTATTATAATTTTACAACTTGTGTACCCGTACTAACTCTTTATTTTTCAGGTAAAAGCATTGGATAGGAAAGTAAAGCAGTGTCGTATTACTGTATTGTATTAAAATTCACATATGTAGGCCTAGGCCTATTTAACATAACTTACCAAGACGTAACTTAAGTTTACTTTAAAGGTTTTTTTTAATAGGCCTAGCCACCGTAATTGTTTTATTAATGTTGTTTTAATAGGCTAATTAGATTTGTTGTTACGTTTAATACTATAAGTAATTAAAAACAATATGATAAACATAAACATTGTACATCATTTTCTTTCTCATATGGTGGTAAGTCAGCCTACCTCTGCAGCAATATTACAAGGAGGCGTGTTGTAAGTTTTACCCAATTAATTCATTGACAATCATAGAAAAACCTGCGTAAGTTTACTATTCGACCCTAGCCTAATATTTTTGCAGACAACGACGTTGTTTTACATTATAATACTGTTAAATGTTGAATACAGGTAAACATAATGTGACTAAATACTATAGGTTAGAACCTTTTAGGTTTTTTTCATTATTATTCTTTCATTTCTGTTACCATAGGTTAGCCTAGGGTCGAATAGTAAACTTCCGCCGAACAACCTTGTCAACTAGGCTAGGTCTACCTCAATTTAGATAAGAAGGTAAACCTTAAACTGTAACTCAGCTGCAGCTGTAGAATTTTGTTAATAAAAGTAATTGAAGCGTGTATGAATGAATGACAGGTTAGTAATGTAAGTTAATATGTAGTTTTTGTTTAGAATGGTATTTTTGTTAAGTTTTATTGTAAAAATGTATTGCATTACTTATGCAATGTAATCAAATGTAGAAGCCGATTTTTGAGTTAGTTATTCTAGACTCTGCTAAATTGTGATTGTTATTGTGATTGGTCCGGCTGCATTTCTCTCTGCGATTTCTCGCTTAAATAGTAATTAAATTATAAATATTTTTTTGTTTTTCTTCATTTTTTATTCTTAGTTCTTTTGTGTTATATTTTTGTTGTTTTGTTGCCCCTTACAGGTGTTATATACCTCGGGGATTTATTGCTTCTCATTTGAAACTAATTAGAATCTATTATATTTTTAAAAGTAAAGTATGTATACTTATTTTTGTTTGATGTAATATGTAGTGTGTTTAGTTTATATATTTTTTATACTGTTGATTTTGTAAAGAAGCGATGAATAAAACTTACTTACTTACTTACTTACTATTGCTTACATGTTTTCCGACTAGAATTTGGTACAAAACAAAAATTTGACAACTTAGTGTAAATTGTTACCTAGTAAGTGTATAAACTATGTAAGTTAATGAAATTTTTAATAATGACACAATTACCATAACCTAAAGTTAACTTATATAATTTTTATTAGCCTATTTTGTAATAAAGAAAATTCCATAACACTACAAAAGAAAAGGCTTTCTATATAGTTAGGCTACATGAACTTCATACATTTCTGTAATAGGAAGGCCATATTATTGCTAGTAGCCTAGGTTAGGCCTACTTTTTCTACAATTTAACTATTATTGTTTATTTTACGCTATGTACACAATATATCATGAAAGATGTTATTATTAAATAATGCTATATTTATTTATGTAACTTAGTCTACAAATGATATAAAATCTAATAAGTCTTTAAAAACTAATAATCTAATAAAACTTTAAAACAGCCATAACCTAAAAATAGTTAAACCCTATAGCCAATACACAAACTATTTACCAAGTTATTTTTAAATGTTAAAATTAGGTAGCCTAAGAACTTACCTAAAATTTAACACTTTGAAGAGTAATTGTATAAAACTTTAAACTGCCCCGTCAAAAGAGTACTATCACAAGCCACAACACTGGAACACTGTTTTCAAGTGACTGAAGTGTGAAGTTGTGAAGAATGCACTGTTTTTGCACCGAGAAGAAGAGGCTACTTTTCTTTTTACTTTGTTTTATTTTACATAAAATACAATTAATTATTTTAATTACATAATATGTCTTAGATAAGAAAATGTCCCATCGAAAAAATGTTTAGCTTATATTTCATTTTGTTTTATGAAAATAAAACTTATTTATTGCAATATAGTTAAATAATTACATTATTATTATTTGTTATAAAACTTACCTTTAATGGATAATTAATTATAACCATTCCAACTGTTAAATTCAAATTCAACAGAATGTTTAACGGTATAATAGGTTTCTAGAGTGCAGAGATGAGTGTGTTTCTTCTTGTTTTTGTCCTGTAATATTTTAATTTGTATGTCTCAATTTAGAACCACACGAATATTTCATGTGATCACAAGCAGACGTTTCTATTGACTGTTTTTAGTTTTCAATAAAAACGTTACCCTTAAACGGAAAATTACCGTTATTTCGACTAAGGATTACAATCGAAAAACGGACGTGTTACAACAAACGTCAAAAATTAACCATTAACCGTTTTCCAACTTTATATCCTACTATGCGACGTTTTTTCAACGTAAATTACAATCGAAAAACCGACGTGTTAAAAAAGACGTAAAATAATTAACGAATAACCGTTAATTTACCATCTATCCCATTAACCGACGTCTTTTTTTCGTATGTGTGCTACGTGGGTGCTAATCCATATTTAGTATAAGCTTTATTGATGGCAAAAACCGAATCCACATTTGATTATATTCACCGCGTTGAGTATTCTCCGAGGTTCCAGCATAAATGCGTTCAGACAGCTGGTTTTCAGGACAACATTTTATTCACATGTTTGGGCTGCAAAAAAAAAAAACGCCTTGCAATTGTTGTGAAATGTTATCAAGAAAAATGTTTAGCGAATGGACATTAATCGTTGGAGTTCATTTAGTTGGATCATACCTTACGTCTGAACTCCAACGTTTATCCGACCTTTAATTAATTGCAGATCAGAAACGATATGAGGTTCCAACATGATGGAGCTCCAAATCGCTCTGCCGATACCTCCTGCTGAGATCACCTAAATATTACATTTGAGGAGAGGAGTTTTTTGGTAAATTTATGTACAACATCTCAACTACACTCCATCACATGAATTATTATTTATTAAAAATTGTATGTTACATTCCTTTTGTTGCATTATCTTTTGTCTGCTTTTAATTAATATAAAATAAACTGTTGGTTTAGAATAATAATTACCTGATTCTAAGTTTGCCGAATTGGTTACTAATAAATGTGTTTTGGTTCGATGTACGCCTAACCTAAAATTATGCTAAGTTTATAACCAAATTATTTGTTTTATTTATAATATGTAGCAATAGATTATTGAATTGAATGGATAATACAATAAATATTTGTCGTCGTTATTTGATGGTGTTTTCTCTTAGTTTGTTATTCAAACATAAAAAAGCTGTTGGTTGGGAAGAATAATAAACTGATTCAACATCTTATAAGATGATTGATATGCTAGTGAATGTTTAAACAACACATTTTTTGCTACCCTTTTGATTGGAACAGCTTTTTTATCTGATATAGTAAAGTGAATTCCCAAAATTTCACGATTTTTACGCTTTAAAATAAATATTTTGCTAAATTAATTCTTTATTGTTGACTATGATCCCATAAGGACATTCCTTTTGTACCACCCTTAAAGGGAACTAATGATAAGGAATGCGTGCTGGGTAGAAACTAAGATGGGACATACATAAAGAGAAATAAAATAAAATAAAATATTTTACAATGGATAATGGTCTGTAACCTTACCTTATTTAAAGCTGTTTTCAAACACCTGAGTTAGCTACTTACAGGAAATGACAATAAATACAATCCACATAATAAACAGTTTGTTTATTGAATTTTACTTTGATGTAATATACTTAAAAAAAACTTATATGCCCTTAAGTACAATGATTTTTAAAGTAAATTTACATCATAATATTAATTTAGTTAAGTTCAAAAAGAAATCCCTCCCCAAAAATAAAGTTTGAAAAACCCTCCCTATTTTTAATTTAAAAAAAAAAAAATTTGTTAAATTTACAAAGTTACAAAAATTAGATGCATATATCATGGATTTAGTAATACATTTATTTTGTTGGCCAACCTTAATACTAAGTAAAATTAAATAATAAAAAAATAATAGAGTTTAATTTTATTAAGACGTCTCTCATGTAATAAAAAAAAGGTTTACATTTTGAAATGAACCCCTTTGGGATTGTAAAGTCTAAAAATTCTAGCTATCCCATCCAAATTTTGTTTAATAAAAGACAATGTTCAATTATAGCCTTTGTTAGATTAATTTGATATTCAAAAATAGCCTTTGTTGGTTAATTTATTTTAAAAAAGTAGTAATTTATAATTTAAAAAAAATCAAGTATTATTTATGTGGGATCAGTGACATTGCTCTTAAGTTACTATTGCACACAAATTGTTCTTTGCGAAGACGGTGGAATAACAGAAATGTTCAATGTTCAGTTCATGTCGAAAAGTTCAGCTGATTCTTGAACCAGTGGTTTCACTACGAACAAAGTACAACATGATTTAGTTTCAGAACTTATGCACTTAGTTTTTCAAGTTCAAGGTTGTTTTTTTTAACAAACGGTCACGTCTAAAATCATGTACAAAACTGAAATTGTAACTTCATGTATGAAACTGTATTGTAACTTATGGTTTTATAAAATTAATTAAAGAAATGCTTTGAATAGACACTATTACACTATTAATATATTTTTCTTTTATATGGCTCTAAAAGGCTACTAAATCTTAAACTGCACTTTGCTTAAAGCTTATAGGCAATGTAACGATGTTAAAAGATAAGCTGTTTTAGGCTAAATTTAGGTATGACAGAAAACTACTCTGTAAAGTGTAGAGATATAGTTACAATTAAATTCAGACAATATACATTATTATAGCAAACTCAGATGTAATTTAGTTTAATAGATTTGTTTGAACTCTTTACCTGGTAAGAGAGATATAAACATTTTCGCCGGTTCACGTGTTTCGCAAGATAACAAACATGGTTGGCCGTTCTGCCCTTTTACTATTAAATTCACTTCACGACATTGCACATACACTACTTTAAATTACTACACTGTTTGCGAAACGACTATTTCAGTTTAAGCATCGCTTATTATTATTTTGATCATACTTTGAATTTAACAAAAGTATTAAATTATTGCGTGTGGTTTTCGAAGGTCAGTGCATCTTGTAAGTCGAAACGAAAAGAGAACGAGAGACTCGGTCTTGCGTACGTGAGTCGGTGATTGTCGCCGCGCATGCGCTGTGCAGTATTGAGTGACAGCTGTTTCTGAGTTGCCTATGTTACACGCTAGGTGGAGTGAGTGCATTATTTATGAAGTTGAATTCTGTTAAGTTTAATAAGATGAGTTTTTGGTTTAAATCGTACCGCGCTTTATTTTAAAAACGATACACTTTAACATAAGTAGGTTTTGCTCTACTTTGATAAAAACCCGAACCACAAAGCAAGGGACAAAAACAATAACTAAACAACTGAATTGTAAGTTATGTTTAATACGTTACCCTTATGTACATTTCGATAACATGGTCATCATCCTCAGAGGGTTTTAACACTACTCTTTTTTAAATCAGTGTGATTTTGTCGCCACAGTGCTCTTTTATTTGTTTAATTTGATTCTGTGTCAGCCATTCGGCCAGTTCAAATTTATATACTATAGTATAGATAAAGTTTAAGGTTTTAAATAGCAGCAAATTTGAAATTATGTTTTTCTACGATTTTGAAACTTTGTACAATTACTCATGTAGCTTGATAATTTTGTTGTAGCTTAAATGTCACTGAAGATGACGAATTTGTGGTTGAAACGAGTTGGGCAATTAAACTTATTTTTGTGAGAATTCTGTTCCGTGTTTTTATTTTTAAACACACGCATGAAGCTAAACATAGAGGCAAAGGTGGATATTTGGGCCCCTGGTGGCAACACGGGCCCCCAGTGTATCTAGACATACACGCCACGAATTCTGTCGGTAAACAATGGAACTACTAAAGCTTGAAGCTAAACAACACTGTAGAGCGCGCTGGCGCAGTATCTGTCATGGTTTCTTATAAGTGAGAAGTTAAAATTTTCGTTCCCGAGCAAAACTTTGAAAGGTAAGTAGTGTTCAACTCAATGTTATCCTAATTTCTTTGTTGTATTTGGTAAAAACATGGTAAGATGTGTGTTTAGTATGTTCTAAGGATTGCGTATTACATTAGATATTCCCATTATGACACTAAAATAAGCGCTGAGAATTTTTCCTTTTTCAAGATGGCTAGGGTGGATAAACGGGCCCCTTGCAGTGCTGGTATCATGGGCCCCATTCTCTTGGGGGCCCGTGTTACAACCACTACAAAGTTTTGTTACTTTTTATGTTGCAGATGCCTCGAAAAGTCCTAGTTCGTCCTAAAAAGTCTAACAGGCGGTCGTGGGATAAAGAAAACATGGCCAAAGCTATTGCAGCTGTTAAAGAAAATCGAATGGGTTTAAAAAAAGCAGTAAAAATGTTTTTAGTACCTCGTTAAACTTTGCAAAGACTGTGTAGAATTGAAAAACCTATTGAGGAAGTTGTAAATATGAAAATTGGACGCCCTACAATCATGCCTACACAGTTAGAAAACGAACTAGTAAAATATATTTTACTTATGGAGGCCAAGTTCCACGGCTTAACCAGAAACGATGTGTGCCGTATGGCATATCAGCTATGCTCACGAAATAACATAGCACACCCATTTGCAAATGGTGAATCTGCAGATCGTGCCTGGTTCGACCACTTCATGTCACGGCATAAAGAAACATTGTCTATATTGAAACCTTCACCAACATCAAATGCTCGAGCCAATGGTTTCAACAGGCAAGCGGTAGACGCATTTTATAATCTCCTTGAAGCAGAGTTTCAGAAACACAACTACCCTCCTGATAGTTTAATGTCGACGAGTCAGGGCTTAGTGTCGTACAAAGCAAGATACCTCGAATTATAGGCCTCCGAGGGAAAAAACAAGTTGGCGCACTAACTGCAGCAGAAAGAGGATCACTTGTCACTTGCGTGTTCAGCATGAGTGCATCCGGTATTCACATCCCACCAATGCTCATCTTTCCAAGAAAAAACATGACAGAAACACTGATGAAAGGTGCTCCGCCTGGCTCAATCGGAAGATGTCACCCTTCCGGTTGGATTCAAACCAACCTATTCACTGAGTGGTTTAACCACTTTGTCTCAAAAACAAAGCCAACAGCAGATGACTCAATTTTGATAATTCTAGATGGTCAAAACTCACACACAAAGAACATTGATGCCATTGAAATAGCTCGTGACAATCACATCACGATCGTTAGTCTGCCTCCTCACACTACACACAAGTTACAGCCCCTTGACAGAAGCTTTATGGGTCCTTTGAAGCACTATTACAGTGAAAACTTTAGGCAGTGGCAGTTACACAACAATAGACCTCTTGGGCCTTATGACATTGCAGAGCTTTTGGGTAACGCTTTTCTTAAGTGTCAAACAGGTGAAATAGCAGCTAGTGGATTTTCTGTCACCGGGATTTACCCTTTCAATCGCCACTTGTTCACTGATGTCGACTTTGCTCCTTCAGAAACTGCTGATGCTGAAGAGATTAGTCTTGAAACTCTGAAAGCATGCAAACGGCGAACAGCCAACAAGAAATCAACAACCACTCCAACAGTCACTAATCAACAACCCACTTCTAGACCTGCTTCATCTGCTAGGAATCTGACCACTTCAACAGTCACTAATCAACAACCCACTTCTAGACCTTCTTCATCTGCTAGGGATCTGACTCCATCTGCGAAAGACTTGGCAGAAGCTGGGCCTTCAGGGTGTTCTTCTTCGATGTCCGTTTGTCATGTTTCTCCTCAAGACATCCTGCCTTTCCCAAAACCAAAAAAGAGGCTGACAAACAAAGGTCCTAAGCCGATGAAATGTGCTATTGTCACTTCATCACCCTATAAATTAGCTTTAGAAGAAGCATAAAAAAGAAGAAACGAGAAATTAAGTAAAACTGATGAAACTATGAAGAAGAAGAAAAACACAGGGAAAAAACCTATCATGAAAAACCCAAACGAAAAAAAAATAACCAAAAGAAAGTTAGCCTTTTCAGATTCATCAGACGATGACATGAGAAAGAGAAGGATTTCGACTCAGGCGAGTCTGTTATGGAAGCTGAGGTAGGAAGTTTCGCCCCTGAGGATGACGATGCAGTGTGCCTCTTCTGTGAAGAAGTATTCTCTAAAGACCGCTCAGGTGAACTGTGGGTACAGTGTATGAGCTGTGAAATGTGGGCTCACAATCTTTGTGCTGGGGCAGATAAGGATGTTTATATCTGTGACTTTTGTAAATAGGTCTAGTTTTTCCCCATAAAGTAGTTCAAAATTCAAGGTAGATTAGTCTAGTTTTTATGTTAAAAAAATAACTTACTTTTCAAAAAATGTTTTAAGTTAAGATAGATTTTTGTATCTTTAAATAGTCTAATAACTTAATTTTCAACAAAATTTTTAAGTAGCCCAGATTAGTTTTTACATTCAAATCATAACTTACTTTTCAACAAAATGTTTAAGTTAAGATAGATTTTCAAGATAGATGTTCAAATTATAATTTACTTTATTTTATTAGCAAAAAGTACATAGCAAATGTAATAAATATGTTTTTTGATGTGTTTCACGTTTGTTTATGAAAAAAACCCAGGGGCCCAAATTACCAGCACAAAAAATAGTTTTCGAAAAATGCAAACTTTTAGAAAAAAATTTTTGTTTTTTTTTGAGTATATAGAAAAAAGTCGTAACACTGCACAATCAATAGTAAACATTCCAAAGATGTGTTTTTATTAGTTTCAGGTGATAATATTAAAAAATAAAAAAGTTATATTAAAAAAACAAAGTGGGGGCCCAAATATCCACTCTTGCCTCTATTTGTATGCAATTCCAAGTTTCCATCTCAAAGCGCATCATATTTTTAAAGCAACATAACATACAAAAATGTACACACAGACAGAAAATAAACTAAGCGTTAGAGAGATCATACTGTAAAATATGTTTGCCTCACTCCAAGGAGCAATTTTCACTGAACGCTTTCAGGTTGTTCCGCGATACATTGTATAATTAAAGCATAAAATATTGTTACCTAACCTGAATATCAAGAAATTAACTTTTATTGTATTTAAATGTCGTACACAATAAATGCCCTGCCATAACATCCAGCCTGCTTGTCACAACTTGCAGTCATCTTGCATCATGTGTTAGCAACTGACATTGCAGTCTGATGTATGTTCATGTACATGTATGTGTCTAATCAAATCGACAAAGGACTAAAAACATATTAATCTTTAAATTAAATTAAGAATGTATTTCAACGTAATTTTCTATGGAATTTATAACAAAAGACGTTAGAAAATTCTCCGATAAGAATAATTGTTACTTTTTAATAAATGTTGAAGTTAAGTATTTACTCTCAGTAAATTTTTTGTACTAGGCATAGTTTTACGTGTAATAATGCATTTATTTCTTAGTTTATAGCTGTTAAAATTTTACTGTTTCATTACTTTAAAATCTCACGGTGGCAAACTTTCTAAATACTTCTACAGAACTGATGGCTGGATAGCTTGAAATATTTATCACCCATAGCATATTTTAAAACAAATAAATAGCAAATAGTTCAATATCACAATAACAGTTATCGCCTAGTTACTTCTATTAAAACAGTATCAAATTTAAAACAATACGAAAATGGTTTATTGCGTTAGACTGTTTGAAACCAAATTAACATCGGCAGTTTTCCTGGAAACCGAAGTTATTGCAATTAAAATTATTTGAGTGCTTTGGCTTGTTTAGCGGTATAATATTCCCTGTGGAACTAAATCCGTAAAAATAATAACTTGTTCTATAGTTTGTATTATTCTAAACTTCTTTCCAAACATTTAATAATTAATACATGCATATTTTCTACAAATCTTCGTAAGAAATACAATTTTAAACTGTTCTTTTTGATTTGAGTTTTAAATGTTTTGTTCAAAAGTGCATCCTCAGCATAAAATTTACCCTGACGGCGAACTATCATGGTGCAATAAAACAAGTACTTAATGCCAGGTGACAAATTTTAATGTATTCACATTTGAGGGTTAAAGACATTATGTTATGAAATAAACTATCACATATAATTTTGTACTATGGTTAACGATAGTCTATATTGTTTCATTATAGTAGACAATCGCCTATATTTATTCAGTATAGTAGACAATCGCATATATTTATTCAGTCCAGTAGATAATCGAATACATTTGTTTAGTATGGTTAACAATTGTCTATATTGTTTCATTATAGTAGACAATCGCCTATATTTATTTAGTATAGTAGACAATCGACTATATTTATTCAGTATAGTAGACAATCGCATATATTTATTCAGTATAGTAGACAATCGAATATATTTGTTTAGTATGGTTAACAATCGTATATATTGTTTCATTATAGTAGACAATCGCCTATATGTATTCAGTATAGTAGTAAATCGCCTATATTTATTCAGTATAGTAGTCAATCGCCTATATTTATTCAGTATAGTAGACAATCGCCTATATTTATTCAGTATAGTAGACAATCGCCTATATTTATTCCGTATAGTAGACAATCGAATATATTTGTTTAGTATGGGTAACAATCGTCTATATCGTTTCATTATAGTAGACAATCGAATATATTTGTATAGTATGGTTAACAATCATCTGTATTGTTTCATTATAGTAGTCAATCACCTATATTTATTCAGTATAGTAGTCAATCGCCTATATTTATTCAGTATAGTAGTCAATCGCATATATTTATTCAGTATAGTAGACAATCGTCTACATTTATTCAGTATAGTAGACAATCGGCTATATTGATTAAGTATAGTAGACAATCAAATATATTTGTTTAGTATGGTTAACAATCGTCTATATTGTTTCATTATAGTAGACAATCGCCTATATTTATTCAGTATAGTAGACAATCAAATATATTTGTTTAGTATGGCGAACAATCGTCTATATTTTTGAGAATAGTAGACGATTGACTATATTTTTGGTATAGCAGACAATCGCATATATTTGATTTATATTAATAATAGGTTAATTGCCTTATATATCATCCGTCAACAATCCAAATTTTTCCTTTGTAGGATTACCGGTTTCAAAGGTTTACCGTCATCTTCAGATCCTTATTGTTCCTTATTTTCCGCCTGTTCTGGCATCGTCTTCTTTACACATTTGGCACATTTAAAACATTTGTCACATATTAAGATTACAAACACGAAACAAATAAACAGATTAAATTTATTACGAAAACCGACACACTTAATAAATTTCGTAATAAATTTAATCTGTTTATTTGTTTTGTGTTTGTAATCTTAATATGTGACAAATGTTTTAAATGTGCCAAATGTGTAAAGAAGGCGATGCCAGAACAGGCGGAAAATAAGGAACAATAAGGATCTGAAGATGACTGTATACCGTTGAAACCGGTAATCCTACAAAGGAAAAATTTGGATTGTTGACGGATGATATATAAGGTAATTAACCTATTATTAATATAAATCAAATATACAATCCAGGAAGCTAAAAACAATATGTTTAAACGCATATATTTGTTTAGTATGGTCAATTATTATTGCTTATATGTTTTTCAGTATAGTAGAAAATTGCCTATATTTGTTTAGTATGGTTAACAATTGCTTATACTTTTCAGTAAAGTAGACAATAATTGTCTATATTTGTTTAGTATGGTCAACAATTGCTTATATTTTTTCAGTATAGTAGACAATTGCCTAAATTTGTTTAGTATGGTCAACAGTGGCTTATATTTTTTCAGTATAGTAGACAATTGCCTACATTTGTTTAGTATGGTCAACAGTTGCTTATATTTTTTTAGTATAGTAAATAATTGCCTATATATTTTTCAATTACAGTACATATTTCGAATTAAAAAGTTAAAAAGGAACGATTCCAATTAGATCAAGGTACATTATCGTTGTATCGGAATGGAAAGGACATTTTCTCCTGTCCGCCAGAGGTAGTATATATGTATGTTATAACTTTGAAAATTTTACTTTTAGATGCTATCATTACATTCCACTGTGTAGCGCTTGGAGAAGTGCAAGTGTTATTAAATTAAAGCATTATTGTCTAAAGGTGTCGCAGTATTCAATTATAATAATTGTTCTTGTGTTTCAACCAAGCACAAAATACCCAATCTGAACAATCCTATTTTCTATATAACTTAACCAATCCGAAATGTATTCTATTTTAATCAAAGTTTCTGTCAAAGATTTACACATTAAAACCAATTAAAATGTATAATAGCCTATATTTATTAGTTTTAAAACACAACAGCTGTTTTTAAGTAATGTTTTTCTAAACAGTTATGCATAAATAAACCACATTTCATTATTAGCGAATTTCCGTAGCAAAAATGAGGAATTACAGTCACTCTTATTGTGAGACCTAAGGTAGAGAGTGGACAATAACCACCGATCATCAAAACGTGTTCTGGGGCTTCATTACAAATTGAATTTGATTTACATTACAAATTTGATTTGATCAACATTTGGTACACAGGTTGGTTTTATCGGATGAGTTCGTTAGCAAAACAGTTTAATAACTGAAAACACGGAGCGGAAGTAACGAGATGTTTCGTAATTGAATTAATAATGTTTGTAGTTTTATCTAAAAAAAATAAAATATCGGATATTATTCAGCTGACTTTGATTATGCCCGCCTTGTTCCCCCAAAATCAATCAAAAAGTAAAATATCATAAAAGTGCATAGGTAAAATCAATGTGGGGCCAAGACCGTGGATCCAAGGCCACAAGGTAGAAGGTGCATACTCCTCTGCGAGCGGAACGAAGCAGCGCGTTAGCCTGAGCGCGGGGCTGGAGGCTGAGATACAACATATTCTACTTATACGTACAATTATGTAGTAACGCA
>JAGFPH010012150.1:9652-31499 GCA_018207615.1 Philaenus spumarius | reverse complement strand
AAACATTCGTACATCTTCATGTAACATATAAACATATTCGATTATTAATTTATTCACCATTACATTAATAACTTCTTAATCATTTTTTGATCTATCAATATGAAATAAAAAATAATTAAAAGATTATATTTTTATATTTTTTTTAGATATAGGCTAGTATATAATAATGTATATAAAAAATAAATAAAATAAAATAGGCCTAAAGTTTTATAATCCTTATAACTGTACACATTTACCGAATTAATAATCCATGTCAGCTTAGTTAGGCCTAGATAAAGTTTGTTGTTTTTAAATAGTATTTTTTTAAATAATGTATTTCTGGTGTGTATTTAATTAATCTGTCTGCGATTTTTCCCGTTTACTAGTTTTATTATAAATATTAGTTTCTGTGATTATATGAACATTTTATTTCATATCTGTAGCTTGAATATTACCGATTCCTGCTGATTTTGTTTTGTTTTTTTAAATGAGATTTGCAATATTGTCTTACTGTAATGATGTCGTTGATATTCCAATCAGACAATGTGAACTGAGGCGAAAGAGGTTTGTGAAAAGACACATTCGTATTCAGCAAACTTGGGTTGTGATTTAAATAAACGGATGCAAATAAATTAGCGAATTGATTTGACTGAGATTGTACATTATTGGCTTGAAACGATGGCATTATATCGTTACCCATCCCAGTTTGACATCTCCCTAACATTCAATTAATATTATTTCGTATGTTTTGAGAATCATTCCTATTAGACAAAAACATTTTTTCAAAAATAATCTGCAATAGCCAAGTCGGTACAGGTTTCAACTACCAGTAATTTGCAATACGGCTGATTTTTTTTTTATAAGTACATTAAAGTATGTAGATTAACATAAAAAAAAGTTTACCAGTCTATCGATTTCCCAAAGTCGAAAAAAAAATCGATTATCATTTTTTTTTCGATTATCCTTAATTTTTCGAGCAGGGGTGAAGATAGAGGAAAATAAAAAATACCACCGTGTAGGGGAGGTATTTTTAACAAAAAAGGTCATATGTATTTATTTCGTCCGATCAATGGTTTGTATGGAAAAAATTCGATAATGCAGGTATGTATTTTGCAGCAGGGGAAATCACTAAAAGGGGACATCTTATTCATATATGAAGCGTTGGCTCATTCTAAATTGGCCGAATTTTAATATATCGAATTGAAACTTTACATAGGAGTTAAAATATATATTTTAAACATTTATGCTGAGTCTCAGCTTGTTATCTTGAAAATGGCCCGATCTAGGAGTCGATTTCGATTATCGATTTTAGGAGTACCGGACCCATGAACTAATTTCAATCTATTCCAGTTTCGTCAATTTTTGGAATATCAACACAAAATTTGTTTTACAAGTTGAGTACACCAGTATAAATATTCTTAGTAAGTATGAACGATTTTTTCTTATTATTTTTAAAAATGAGGCGCTTGAAAATAGTCTTCTGTTTTACCTATCTCGTTTTAACTATAACACTTTTGGATTCAACGACTCCATTTTCGACATTTTTGAACATATCGATTTAAAAATTGGTACAGAAGTTAAAAATACAATTTTTTTTGCTATACTTATTTTAAAAACTATATTTAAAAAAATGACTAATCTGCAGCTGATCAACTCAAGCGTTTTGATGAAAAATCTAAAAAGGTCTAAAGTTATACTTTTTTAATTTACTTGTGCTTTTAAAAGTAAATAATGAAAAAGGTTTATACTCCTTGAACTTGTTTTAATATATATATTTAACTTGTATAATAACTTTCAGTTTGGTATTTAGAAAATTTTCTAAACTGTAGCTGTTTAAAATGAATTGGTGGGTCCGGTACTCCTAAAATCGAGAAACCCATTAATAAGTCAAGTGGCGCTAGATCGGGTAATTTTCAATATAACAAGCTGAGACTCAGCATAAATGTTTAAAATATATATTTTAACTCCTATGTCAAGTTTCAATTCGATATAATAAAATTCGGCCAATTTAGAATGAGCCAACGCTTCATATATGTATAAGATGTCCCCTTTTAGTGATTTCCTTTGCTGCAAAATACATACCTGCATTATCGAATTTTTTCCAGACAAACCATTGATCGGACGAAATAAATACATATGTCCTTTTTTGTTGAAAAATACCTCCCCTATACGGTGGTATTTTTTATTTTCCTCTATCTTCATCCCAGCTCGAAATATTAAGGATAATCGGGAAAAAAATGATAATCGATTTTTTTTTCGACTTTGGGAAATTGATAGACTGGTAAACTTGTTTTTATGTTAATCTACATACTTTAATGTACTTATAAAAAAAATTCAGCCGTATTGCAAATTACTGGTACTTTTGGTCTAAATTGACCTTTACCGACTGGCCTTAAGCTAGGCGGGTTCACTGATTCATTCACTGACATAAACTATGAGGCACTTCCCGTAATCGTACCCTCCCACCTCGACCTCATACTTGAATTAAATCTCTCGACGAGGAACCTTTAGGCAAATTTCTAGAAGTTAACATTTTTGAGTTTTCAAGGCACTTTTCGAGCGGGAAAAGTTAAATTTTTTAAAACTTTCCACTTTGAGCGCGTTTTGTAAGAAAACGGTAAGAGATAGCAAACAATTTTAAATACAAAAGTTGTAGAAAATTAAATTTCAAACTAACGATTTTCCGTCAGATTTAAGATCCGATCATCCGTTTAGCCGCTATTCACCCGAGAAGGAGCTCCGGCCCACAAGCCTTCAAATATCCCATGTTAATCTTATGGAGATACTCTTTAAGGGTCTTCTACACCTTGCGTAAAACAGCAAAAATATGCACTTCGTACTAACGTGTTTCGGACGCCGTTTTCAACCTAACAAGTTGTGAAACATCTTAAATTGTTCTTAATGGTTTTGTGCTTTTGTCTTGTATTTCATAATAGAAAAAATCAACGGCAACTCCTTTTAAAATCAGCAGTTTAAACTGGGTAAAAATCCCAGATTATTAGTTTATAAATAGAATCCGAAACACGTTATTACGAATGCATGTTTCAACGATTTTGCGACTTGAGTCAGACCTTTTTATTAAAATCATACTGTACACTCGGGGGTTTTCTTCAAGGTAAAGAAGAGCCTTAATGAGTTTGAGTCAGCTGCCAAATAAAACAGCTGATTTATGCTCGGTCACCCATGTACAAACGAGCCAAAGATTAGCGAGATCATTTAGCGAATTTTCCAACTGCGAGCGAAGCGTCCAGGGACAGAGCCCCTAGTTTAAGATATATTTGTAGATCTGGAGATTTACACGTTCAACACTTCTAGCATAAAATATTAAAGTTAGCACAGAAGTACTACAGAACAATAATAACTGCAACAGCAAAATACGTGTTTGTAGGAATGCATATTGTATTGTCACAGTTAAGTGCAGTAAATATTCGAGATATATTCATGTATGCACTTTAATATTAAAGCGTGTACCGGCATACATATGAGCGTCAAACATTTACATCGTTATGCACAATTGATTTTGTGGACGAAATAAAACAGTATGAATCATTAACAGAACGTTTGGGCTCAAATATCACTAAATTGCTTTTATAGAAACAGTGGAGCATTCAGAACAAAAAATAATTCGACCACGCAGCTGAACCGCCTATGTTTTAGGATTTCAACCAACCGTTTGGGAAATAGGTTGATGCTGTATAGGAAATAGAAATTCACGATGGTGCTGAATAGGTGCAAAATGCTTAGCACGCCATTCCGCATATTGGGAGTATCTTCAATACACAAAGCATTGCGTGCTTCGAACGCCATTCCGCATATTGGGAGGATTATCAATAAACAATGCATTGCGTGCTTCGAACGCCATTCCGCATATTGGGAGTATTACCAATAAACAATGCATTGCGTGCTTCGCACGCCAACCCCACGTGAAATCCACCACATGCCTTTGAACCGGATACTTTTATGGTATTTTACGTTTTGATCGATTTTATGGGAACCAAGCGAGCTATAAATCGCGTAAAAAAACAAAATGTGCAGAATAACATACTTACATTTATATTTTTTAGAAAAACTCTATATAAATTCATTGTCGTATGAAAAATCTAAAGAAAAATTGTTACTTCCGGTCGAAAAATGTGCTTCCGGTTGTTGGATTTTTTTGGAACTCGTCCAAGCAACGTAGACAACCAACATGTGTACCAAATGTGGAATAAATCGGACTTAAAATGCGGCCGCTAGAGTGCGAACACATATATATATGATTTTTAATGACACCTCAAAACTTGTTCTGGGGACCATGATCGGTGCTCATTTGCTACTCCCAACCTTGGATCGTACCATAAGGACCACTGCAATAGCTAATTTTTCCTATGGAAATTCGCCAATAAGCATAGTTCTTGAAACAAAATCTTCCTCAGTTGGCTTCCTGAGATATTCCTCAAATATTCTCTTGGTGGGATGGATCTTACCTCACATATTTGCTGGGATTGTTCCTGGGTCCAAAGTAAACACCAAATCACTGTTCATTTGTCTGAAATCATTTCGGTTGTCCTACTGTGACCAAAATGTGTGTTTTTTTTAATTAAAAAACACATATCTAAAAAATTACTTAACGAAATAATACCAAGTTTGAAACAATCATTTGTATTAGTATACCTACATTTCGAAAAATTTATGTTGACTTGACTTCAATATTTTAAAAATGGCGCCCGTTTAAAATTTTCAAACAGAAATAACGGAAAACTAGCGGTTTCTAGAAAAATGTCAAGAATAACTTTTTTTAGCAAGTTTAATTCCCTATCGATTGGGTTTTGGTTTTCAGTTTTTGAAATCAGTAGGGTAATAACGGACTTATGGCATTTTTCGCCAGTTAGTGGACGCCTTTCTTAGGGGATGCGGAATACTATCCCCCGGAAAACTACCCCCCAAGCAGGTTCCTACAATTATACTGTTATCGGCAACATACTGTGACTAAACAGTTTAGGTTAGTCCTCTAGTTTTTTTTATATTCTAATTATATCGAAACTTGTGTGTGCGTGACTGGAAAACTGTCCGATCTCTGACGTCAAAATGACGTAGGAACCTGCTTGGTTAGGTAGTATTCCGGCGACCCCTTTCTTAGGGGCTATGTCCAAGATCGGACGGCAACGCAACAAAATAAATACTTTTTTTATTAAAACCCGTTTAATTTTCCAATTTTAGGCCCAAATAATAAGTGTTTAAAATTTGTAGAAAATTTACTTTTATGTGTTTGTTTATTTCTTTTGTTGATTTTTGTGTATATAATACTAAGATGTATTTAATTTTAATTTTATTTGATGCTCAATGTTTATAGCCCAGTTATTTAATAGTTTTACTTTATGTCTATATTTTAATACTGCATTTAATTAACAAAAAAAACTGTCTGGCCACTTTATGGTGACGATTATTGTGTACAGTAGTAAGGAAGAGGTTTTTATAGAACTCATCAATCATTAATAAATTAAAATTTATTTCCGTATTCATGATGATAAAACATGATTTATTTTGAAAACACATATACGATTTAATTATTAACTTTACTTTCCCAAAAATTACCCGATTTCCTTCATATTTGGTATCAAAATAATCAGGCTATCAAAGCACAGCTCGTGAAATATTTTGTTTTAAGTTTTTCTTTCAATTAAAAAAGTTTGCATAATGACATTGGCACAATCAGCAATGACCCACCAAAGGTCGACGACGAGTGCCCATCCCCAATCTCGCACAATAGACAAAGGGTAAGTGTAATTAGTACGGTCGACTGGTTGCAATGTTATTATATATAATGGTGACCGGACATTAGACCACATGGACATTCGACCACAGCGGACATTCGGCCACCCTTTTGGGGCAACTACCTGGGTTGGGTCAGCTTGGGTATGTAAACTACTATAAACTATAAACCAAACTACTATAAATACACAAACCTTAAATTTTTTCTTTATAAATATACTATTTATACACTTCACTGATGCCGGGAAAGCAATATTTAACCATCTTCAACGCGTACAATATTAAAAACTTTCAAATCAAGTGTTCCTTACGGGAATTTACATTGTAAAGAGCCGACATGTTTTTCTCAGCGTTCTCCCAGCGTTGCCGGATTTTTCTTGTTCTTTTTTGTGTAGAAACGAACAGTTTAGCCAACTCAACCAAGTAAACATACTGTGACTAAATACTATAGGTTAGAACCTTTTAGGTTTTTTTTTATATAATGTGATAATAACGAAATATAATCATACTGTTATCGGCCAGAGTAAGTAAAAAGTAAACATACTGTGACTAAATACTATAGGTTAGAACCTTTTAGTTTTATTTTTATTTTAATTATATAATGTTATAATAACGAAATCATACTGTTATCGGCCAGATTAAAAATGTGGTAGATTGTCCGGCAAGTAATATTTACTTATCCCTAGCTGACCCAACCAAGGTAGTTGCCTGAAAAGTATGGCCGAATGTCCGCATATTTTCATATGTGGTCGAATGTCCGTGTGGTGTAATGTCCGGTAACCTTATATATAATAGCCCTGGACTGGTTGTGCCTCATCCTGAGGTGGTATAGTATAGACTTATAGTAAATTTATTAATCGTTTTATACAATATGCTGCATTATAGCTTTTTAATAAAACGTTTATTTTCTTTACCTTACAAAAACTTTCTAAAAGTAAATATAAAAATACAGTACACAATTCTCACAAAAATACGTTTATTTCTCAACGCATTTCAACGACAAAGTCGTCATCTTCAGTGACACATGACCTACAACTAAATTATAACTAAGTTAGTTGCAGCTCATGAGTCACTGAAGATGACAACTTTGTGGTTGAAACGCGTTTGACAAATAAACGTATTTTTGTGAGAATTGTGTTCTGTATTTTTATTTTTACTTTTAGAAATAATATTTTTCAAGCTCGATTATATTTACAACAACTATTAATCTTCTCAAATAATTGTCCTCAATTAACTTAACATGCTTCTAAATTTATGTAAACTTGTTTTTTTTATATACACGTAAGACTTATATTACTTTTACTATACATAAGATACTTTTGTATAAACTTGTGTATCAACTTGTTAAATTATTAAGAAAACTAGTAAGCCCACTTGAAAAATCACAGGCTGACAAATTAGATACACATCAGAAATACATAATTTTAAAATCAAACTATTTAAAAAGAACATTAAGGCCTACTTATCTAGGCCTACCTAACTATGCTGACGGGGATTTTTAACTCGGTAAATGTGTACAATAATGATTATAAAACTGCAGGCCTATTTGGTAAACATTTTTAATGATATAAGTTATTGTAGCCTATATTTGAAGAATGATAAAAGTACTATCTTTTAATAGCTTATATTTCATACTGATAGATCAAATGATTTAGAAGTTATTAATATTAAAGTGAAGAAATTAATAATCGAATATGTTTATATGTTATTCTAAGATGTACGAATAGGTATCTCTTCTTTAAATTTGTATAAACACATATAGTGATGATAAAAGGTTAAATGTTATATACAGTTTATAACGTCAAAGCAAATATTACAACGTATATTATAGTATACATTAGTTCTGTAACTCATATTAAAAAAATCTGGAAATTGGTTGACCGTGCAGGCCAACCCTAGATCTTCCCGCTTAGTTTGAATTTTAAACGCTTAAAAATGAGTTTATTTGTTAAAATACCAAAAAACGAAAATTTGTGAATTTTTAAACAACGATAACTTTTGAATGCGTTGTTCGATTTTAATTTTTAAAAAGCATTCTACGCAGTTTTTAAAGCACAAAAAGAAAATGTACAGGTTTATATTGATTGGTTGAGAAATCTGGAAAATATGTTAAAAAAATACCAAAAAATACAAAAAAAACAAAATTTGTGAATTTTTAAACAATGATAACTTTTGAATGCGTCGTCCGATTTTCATTTTCAAAAAGCAATCGACGCAGTTTTTTAAGCACGAAAAATGTATACATGGTTTTATTATGATTTTTTTGCACGCTTTAAAGTTATTTTTAAAAAACATAGAAATTCCAAAAAAAATTTAGGTTATTTTTTTTAAATTTCTTCGGATTGGCTCGATGGATTAACTCTCAAATCTAATCAGATCTAAGTTTTGATACACCCTTTCGAATGACATGTCGTAGAATTCAATCGGCTGATTCGTTTTTGAGAAACTGTACGACAAAAATTTATTTACACACATACATCCACACACACACACACACACACACCCCGTCGGACATTTCGGTGGGAATAGTCAGAATGGCTTCCTGGGACCTCAAAACGTGGAGATTTAATGAAAACTCGACTTTCGAAAATCGGACCGAAATCAATAACTTCCCTTTATTGGTAGCGGGAAGTTAAAAATCAACTTCACAAGAAATTATAACTATAGAAGTTGTAAACATAACCAAAAACTATAATCTACACTGGGTTTGTTTATAAAATGTAAGTATTACATTTGAGTACATGAGAAGCGGCCGACGCACAGTGCATTGCACGCCAACTCTCGTATTTGGAGTATTTTCAATACACAATGCATTGCGAGTTTCGCACGCCAACTCCCTTATTGGGAGAATTTTCAATACACACATCATTGCATGTTTTGTTAGAGAGTACTTTTGTTGAACCTTCATAGTTTTCTTACTTAACCAACTACGTCCATGTGTATTGTACGTTGCAGTTTAATCAAGAAAATCTAAATAATAGTATGCATGCAATGCACAGTGATGTAAAATATGTTACTGGATCCTCTGTTTTGCACTTTATAAACCTAGTATTAATTTTTACTACTAAATTTCGGTATTTTTGGATGGGTTGACCCCCTTCCTCCCCCCCCCCCCCCCGGTAATGGCCTTGATTACAGATGATGGGTGAAAGCTGTTATGTTATATGTTACTCACGTACGTACACTCGCTTTTATAGGAGTTGATGTATTAGTAAATTTAAATAAGTTTGAATAAGTTATCAATGAAGTTGTTTGAATAAAAGAAGAACACAATATTTTGTTTTAGATTTTCCATTCTTGTCTACACCATGTAAACAAATATAATTACTAACGCAAAGCTAAATTCAGTTCAGGTTGTTTGCTTTAGTCTTTCAGTGAATTAATAACTTCTTATCTCCAGCTCCAGCCGTTAAGCCGCTGCACGCACAGTAGGGTTGTTTATAATTAGATTTTTCTCTAAACAATCAATAAATTGTATGAGATGTTGACAAAATATTTTCTCTTGAACCTTAAATGCAGAAAATTCTACATTCAGCGTCACAGAATGCAATGGAAATTAAAATATCTACAGTCAATGTGTCAGCACAGTTTATTCAGTTCGTGTGACTCTAATCTAGTTTAAACTGACACACCATAGTCGCCATTAATTGTATGTGATATATTGTAACCAGGGCAATTATAATGGTTGGAGCGATGATTCGCAATCAGTGCTTTAGTTATTGATTGCTATTGATGTACGAATTATGCACTTAATTATGTTTGTAATAAGGCGTCAATGAGGTGCCAATAATAATAAATAGTCCTGGTGGCATTGTAAATACAATTAAAAGCCCAATTATAGACAATTGTGTAACATATGCCCAACAAAAACCTAACCATAAAAAAGGACAGGTACAGAACCCATCCCAAAACAATGATCCTATAAAGTAATGTACGTCTTCATTGTAGCCAAGTCTTCACTTTGAAATGACACCATTGCAGTGACCCTTATGGTAAGACCTAACGTCGGGAGTAGCAAATGAGCACCGATCATGGTACCCAGATCACGTATTGGGGTGTCTTTAAAAACATAAACATATATATGTATATATTGGTTCGCAATCTAGCGGCAGCATTTTAAACCCGATTTGGTCCAAATTTGGTACTCACGTTGGTTGCCTATGTCACTTGGACGAGTTCTTTAGAGAAAAAAAAATCCACCAACCGGAAGCACGTGTTTTGACCGGAGTAACTATTTTTTTAGATTTTTCCCACGAGAATGATTTTTTATAGAGTTTTTTCTAAAAATATAAATGTAGGATCTTGTTCTGCACTTTTTGTTTTTTTACGCGACCTTATAGCTTGCTTGGTTCCCCCAAAATCGTTAAAAACGTGAAATACCATAAAAGTACCCGGTTCAAAGCCATGTGGTGGATTTTACGTGGGGTTGGCGTGGGAAGCACACAATGCATTGCGCATTGAAGATACTCCCAATATGCGAAATGGCGTGCGAGGCATGCAATGAATTGTGTATTGAAGATACTCCCAATACGGGGGTTGGCGCTCGAAGCACGCAATGCATTGTGTATTGAAAATACTCCCAATATGCGGAATGGCGTGCGAAGCAATTTGCACCTATTCAGCACCCGGTTCAAAGCCACGTGGTGGATTTTACCTTGTGGGCATCTTCTCATCCGAGGCCGACGGGCGAGCTTTTACGCTGCGAGCGAAGCGAAGCTCATAACCCGAGGCCACAAGATCGAGGTGAAACGAAGGAGCGCGTGAGCCGAAGCTCGAGGCTTAGGCGCGAACAAATTCTACTAATATATTTCGTACACATAGCCATCTGTTAAGCACCACCTTGAGTAGACCTATTGGCAAATTTGGTGGTTAAAAATTTGCTCGACTCACGTCTTTGCTTCTGCTGCGTGGTCGAATTATTTGTATATCTTAACACTGGAACAGTTTCTGAATGAGCCGTAAAAACATCAGGACCATGTTTCTTCATATAGGAGTTACGTGGGCGATGGGAAAAAGGTAACTCGGAAGAAAACAGACCAAGTTTTGAGAAATAAAAGAGCAGTGTTGCTCATGAGAGTGAGAGTGAAGCGGGGTTATGGACTAAAGAAAGAGCAGACTTGGTGACAATGTAGATATCACTCTACTTCTATAAGCTTCTATAACCATTTTGGGAGGGGTCTTAAACCTTTTTCTTCACCAACCATTTACAATTTCTTTAGCCTGGCAAAATTTGTGGATAACAAATAAAATCGAACATTAATCAGTTCAAGGGACTCATCAATCTATCCGTATCCGCTGTCGTTCCACCATCAGCTCACAGAGCAAACAATCTGGAAACATATAGATTACGGCAACACAAGTTGAGGACATTCTGGCCCAGTGAACTTGAGTATAAACGTTTTATAGTTAAAATAAAGATTTTTTTTATATTTTAAGAAACAAAAAAAAAATATTAATATATATAACAGGCATTTATCTACGTTTAAAAGTACTTAGTAAACATAAAGTTCTAATAACAATTTAAGACTTCGTGGTTAGATGCTTTGTAAAAATTACAATACTCCTATTTACGTGAATGGCGAATCGATCAATCCACAAATAACGAGAAGTGCAACCATCTGAAGAGTTTTAGAGGTACAAATAATTCATGCTTTGCGCAAAATAAGTTTCCCAGGCGCCATTTTAAAACGGTTGGAGACAAAGTCAAACTTTAAACACAAAACAAGTTTGCTTTTGAAAGACTTTTTCAATTATGTGCTTCTCGACTAACGTTACTACTTGGAATTTTTGAGTTTTAATCTGTTTTTTTTTTCAAAATTGTATGTATTTAACATTTTTTTAAACTTTTGAGTAAGGGGAAAGGGTATCTTCTCATGAATATAGGATAAAATTCGGTTTATGCAGGCTATGTTGTGCGGTAACAATACAACTAACTGTAATGCACAACTTTTTGGACGTTCTGGAACACTCTGTACATAAGCAGTAAGACAAGTTAAAACTTTTCCCCAAAATGATCAGTGAACAGATGAGGCCTATAAAATGAGGTATCACTCGATCTACCTTTACATTTGAAAATTTTCCAAAATTTACCCTCTCTCTTCCCCCACAAAAAAAAGCACTTTTGGGGCATTTTTGAGATTAAAAATATTTTTACTGAATTCTCTAGGGTCGAAATTGGTGAGTTTAACCTGATTTACCCTGTATTTCATAAGACGTAACGTTTCTGAAATTATATTAAATAATTAAATATTGTTTGTCAATGTATTAAATTTAATAATATAAGAAAGTTTTTGGAATTAATCATCATCACATGCTATGTAATCTGCCTTTAATAAAGTCTCTCACTTACCATCTCGTAGCTCTTTGAAAATCATTCATTTCATTTCAAGATATACATTTTCTGAAGCCTTATAAAGTACTACGAAATTACTTTATTAATCTGCCTATAAAATCTAACCATTGACTTTATACATAATGCGACATGTCACATGCAATTATGGCATTGCAATACAATTTAATTATTTTATTTTATTTTACTGTTACATTACGTATTATAATATAGCTATAGATATAAAAACAGGTAACATTGTCAACGAAACGAAACATAGACAATATACAAACAGGTAATATTTAGAGTGCCTAAAAGCTAATTTATACTAACCTAATTACAAATTTAAAATTGCACATTATCATTTAAAAATTCATTAACATTATATTAAGCTCTCCCTATCAAAAACTCTTTTACACATAAAAAAAACATTTTTAATTTCCTTAATGTGCAGACGAAGCTTATTGAACATTTCTTTTGCCCCATATATTCACTTGTTCTTTCATATATATTAAGGCGATGTTTAGGTAGTGGGAAGTTTATTTTGTTCCTAGTCCCATATTGATGATCATTTTGTTCACTCAACAAAACATCATGGTTGGCTTTAATAAATAATAGGCATTTCAAAATTTACAAAGATGGAAGTGTCAACAGTCACCTGTCCCTAAAAATTGTTTTGCATGAACTAGTTTTACTCGAACCATACATGCAAAGGACATACTTTTTCTGAATTAAAAAAATTTAAATTAATCCTGTTGCACCTCCCCAAAGCAAAATTCCCTATTGCATGATAGAGCAAAAACTGTCATGGTAAATCATTAATTTGGTTTTTAAATCAATTGTATTTCTCAATACCGACATTTGGAAGCATGAAGTATTCAACTTTTTTTGAAAGTATCTTAAAAAAGGCTTCCAGTTCAAATTTTTGTCAATATAAACTCACAACAATTTTGTCATATCTACGGAATTATGCTCTACACCCTCAAAATCGACCTTCAATTCTATTGGCTGACTACTTTGCCAAGATTGAAATTTGAAGATTTGGGTTATTTTACCATTTAGCTTTAACCCATTTGCAGCAAACCAACCACAAAGTTCATAGTTCTTCCAGTCAAGTTAGCTAGGTCCTTAAAATTTGTTGCTTTAAAATTTAACAACTTAAGTAGTTTATGTTCGTTTTCAATAGAGAGCGTACTTTAACTCGTTTACGTCGTATCTTAAACCTTAAGTACCATAGAAGTAGGATGTTGGCGGTTAAAAATTACCATCTTTAATACACATATCTAAGAAATTAGGTCATGAGCGGGGATTTGAATTTAAACCCTTTTAACACGTTCACTGATAAGGACGCACAAGTGAGCTTGACACTGAACACTATGAGAAGCGGTCGACGCACAGTGCATTGCACGTCAACCCCCATATTGTGAGTATATTCATTACACAGTGCATTGCGTGCTTCGCACGCCAACCCCTGTATTTGGAGAATTTTCAACATATAGAGCATTGCGTGCTTCGCACGCCAACCAACGTATTGGTAGAATTTTCAATATACAGAGCATTGTGTGATTTGCAAGCTAACCCCATATTGGGACTATTTGCAATACACAATGCATTGCATGCTTCGCATGCCAACCCCCATATTGGGAGAATTTGAAAAACACAGAACATTGCGTGCTTTGCACGCCAATTCCCGTGTTGGTATTATTTTCAATACACAATGCATTGCGTGTTTTGGTAGAGTAAAGTATTTTTGTTGAACCTTAATAGTTTTTTTATTTAATAAATCAGACCAAACTTACAAGAGAGTCTGGCTGTAACCTACTGCATGCATGTGTATTGTACGTTGTAGTTTAATCAGGTAAATCTAAATATCAGTATGGACAATGATGTAAAATATGTTCTTTTATCCTCTGTTGTGTTGCATATTTTATAATTTAATTTTCACTTTTTAAACCTAGTATTAGTTTTTATTACTAAATTTCGGGATTTCGGGGGGGGGGGGGGGTGTTAACCTCCTAACCTTACCCTGGCTACGTCCTTGGTTTCATTTCAAATTGTAAAAGCTATTTATTCCATTAGACAAACATTATTTCTGATATTTTTTGTATTTATCAATGCTTTAAAACTTGCATACACATATGAAACAAGACAAACTCCAGAATTAGATTTGACACAGATGTCCATGGCTTACTTTATTTAAACAAGGTTGGTCAAAACGTGTTTATTTCGACTGATTAATTAAGCCTTTACTCGTAATAAGCTGAGCTTATGTTTGGTTAGAAGCTGTCTTGTAATTAGATTTGTTTTTAATTTGCGCCTAGTAAAACCTAACGGTAGTATTTTAGTACAAGATGAATGTGTGAACAGCTTTTCATAATTTCATTTTGTATTATGATGAAGGTAACCTGTAATTCAATTTAGTTAAGTAATTTGTGCGAGAGGTTTTCTTAGATGTCTCTACAAACAAAACTATAAACTAGGACGTCAGGTAATAAATTTGGAGGAAGGAGTGGTCAGGACAAGTAAGGCAATTACTAAATATTAACTGTTTTATTTGTATGAAGGTAATTCAGTTGATTTCAAACATTCTCTAATCTTAGAATAATGTTTACAGACTCATAAAATGTAAATTACCAGAATCTTGGCAGTAGTTTTATCAAGACGTGCAATAAGTGTAAGAGTTTTATTTTACTATTCAATAGATCCTTGAGAGTATACGAAGGAATGTCATAAACTCCGAAACACGTTTTACAGTGCCATAAAACTGAATTCAAAGAAAAACTTCTCTCTATATTTTTATATTACTGTCATATCGATATATACTTTATATTATTAAGGAAGACACTTGTTTGTTATATAATTTATTTGTATTTTCTTGGTAAACAAGTTTGCAATATTATTTTTGAAGTGATAACTTCTATTGGCCCGTTGGGAACTTTCGCTCGACTATGTTTCTGAAATCTCGCGTCACGAACTTTTTGCGTAGACACAAGACAAAGCGTGGAGAGGGAGTAGGCGATACATAGTATATATAGACAAGTAAGCGCGTGCTTCCGTGTTAAAATGTAGCTAGTAACGTTTCAAACGTAATCCTGAAGGCAATGCCCGGAAACCGTGCTCTTTTTCTTACCGCAACCGGTATAAAAAATTACAATTTATATAAACTTAGCTCTATTACAGACTAGGTACGTTTTAACTGGTTACTCAAAGTGCTTTGTAATAGTATCGCTTCTCGGCCTCTTGGCTAAGTTCAAAGTGTAGTATCTGTTCTTATCAGCTTAATGTGTGAGTATAGTGTGAATCGTCGAGTGTTCTAACGGTCTTCTGCTTTCAATATTTGATATTGTGTTGGTGCGGTCATTGTGGAACGTTGTTGTGTGCTGCCACCTGGGATTACTCAGAACTACTAGCCCATAGGCTGTTTACTCATCGTAACTTCGAGTATATTGTACAACGGTGATAGTTTTAACGGGTTTTATTTGGCCGTTTAAATACTTTTAGTATCATTTGAATAAATTAACAGTTATTTTGAATAAGTCCAAAATATAACTTAAAATCATTTTCTAATTTTTTAATAGTACTAAAATTTCTGTTATAAATATTTCGTCACCTCTTTTCACGTGATTTACTATATACATAGAAATTAACTCATGATATAGATAAAGGTGTTGAATTTTCTTTGTTGATTCGTTATTACAGAAAGTCGGTAAGTACATTGACAGTTATAATTATATTTATTATTATTTGAGGATTTTTACATAACTTTTTTATAACTTTTTTAAATCTAAAATTTATAACCTTTGATTACGCATTTTTATATTGGATTTATACAGAAAGGAAATCATATTATATTTTGAAAAATTAACACTTTTTAAGATAATTAACAATTTTAAATAATTAAGAATTTTTTTAAAAGTTTCTATAATTTTTTATAAACTCTAGGAAATTTAAAACTATATTAAATTTGTTTAGTTAAAACTAAAGACTTTACTCTATTTTGAATTAAACAATTGAAATTGTAAATTTTCATATTGATTGACTACATATGTAAAAGCCAAATCCACTGACTCACTGATCACGATTTCTCAAAAACGAATGAAATTTGGTATGTAGCTTCCTCCTCTAGGGCCCTAGATGCTCGCTAAGAAAGGTTTTCAAAAAATTCGAAGTTTCAGGGGGGTTTGGGGTGGGTTAAAGTTACTAAAAATCCCCATAAGAAATACATAGTGTAATATATTTATTGATATATATATATTTTTTTTTTTAATATACATTTAACTTTGATTTGTATATCCGTGCAAAGCCGGGGACCAGCTAGTTTATAATACAATTTGATATAATTAGAAATATACACGCTTAAAATGGAATAACAATGTGTAATGTATAATGTGAGAAAATATATTAAATATAATGGTCTGCAGATTTACTGATAACTGAAAACAGTGGCGCACCGAGGTTTTGGCTGGGGGGGGGACTAAGCTCAGGTCAGAATATATATATATATTTATACATATATTCAACAAATCCTAAACGGATGAAATTTCTTTAACCTATCACAAAGTCTGAAACATTATATATTTTTTTTAAAGTTAATCGTAATGGGCTTGAGTCAGACAATAGTGCAATATAAACATTCTTTCCGCCAGATCACCCCGCACTGACCTTGAGTGACTGTCTAGCCAGCACCCCAGCGCGCTGCCTTTTAGGGTCACGTTATACGACTGCTGATAGAGCCGCGTTGTCAACGTCGCGGTAACGTCAGTTAATTGGGTAAATGGAACCAATGTGAGCCATGTTATACGAACGCTATAAACGCTGGCAAATTGAAGTTAACCGGGCGTTGAGAGTTGCCAACGCGGATTGACGCGGGCGCTATCAACGCCGAACAAAGTTATATGGAGCGCAGTTACCAGAGAGTCCGAAGTAGACTAACTACTAGAAAGTAGTTATTTTTTATTTCAAAGTGATTATTGTGTACTCAAAATGTACACGAGCGAGCCGAGTCGACACGGACGAAGTCGATTTTTTCCACGCTCTGACAGCGTACCCGATCGGGTCGATTCGGCTCCGCTCCACGTAGGTTGGGTATAGATATAGCACAGGTGAAAAGCAGAAATAACGTTCTATCTCTTCCACTGTTCGTCCATGACAATTTTGCAATTCATGGAAGTTGTGACAGTAGTTGTGGTGAGATGGAATGCGGAACGGTGCGGGTCTGTTAGATTTATCGACTGCTACGGATTTCCGCGACGGACCGGGTCGGCTCGACTAAGCTCCTCAGCTCGTGTAAGTATAGCTGAAGCTTGATACACCATTTGAAAGCACTGGATGTGTACCCCACCGTCTAGCTCTCCTGATACACAATTCATCATATGTTTCTATTATTTGTAAAACACCTAGACAGAATGACTGAATGGTTTCCATTTTGGAAGTGAATGTCGCAACATTGACAAAGCTTCAAAAACGCTGTGCATAACACGGGACTCACTTTACCAACGTCGCGCTTTCAATATCCCGTATAACGGAGCTAATCAGCGCTCGCATACCGTCAACTCATGAACTAGACCGAAGGGACTCAAACATCACTGTAAGAAAATCATGATTGCGTAGGGTAAGAATCATATTTATTTCAAAAAGAACGATTATTTTTTCGTGATCACATCACGAAATTAATCATAAATAATGTAATTTTTAATTGAATATCGACTACGTATTCAACGATCGATTAGTTTAAAATACAATCCACATTACTAAAAAGACCTTCTGGGGGGGGGGGGGGGGCAGGTCCCGTTGGTCCACCCCCGTTGGTGCGCCACTGACTGAAATTATACTTAAATTACTTACTTAAAATTTTTAGGAGTTAAGAATAATTTGTTATTCATCGGTGTTGGATAGAAAAATTAAAAGAAAAAAAAAGAAGCTCTCATTGTGTCACCTATCTTTTGTCTTCTTCAAAAAATACTAGATGATGTCTTAAATATATTATAACAAATTTTTAACTACTTTTAAACACAAAACGATATGGCAGGTTTTACTGTATGGGAATCGATTTGTTCTGAAGATAAAATATGTGAACAATTTTATAAACAAATTGCTTACCTTATATAATTGCTTGGCTTTTGCGTAGCAGAATCATTTTCTACTATTGTGTTATTACTTAGTTGGTTTTAATGCAATATTTTACAGTGGATGAAATAAAAACAATCGAAGAGGAAATATTGTTTAATGTCTTGCGTCAGTAGTTATAGTAGCAGCAGTATAACTTCAAACAGAAAACAATATAGTGCCTATAAATACATTAGTACTGAAGGTAATCTTCTGTGCTGCCGTTAACCTATTTTAAAATATAAGGAAGCATATGAAATATACTTTGGTCCCTCCATAATCTAGCTATAAAGCTGGGACGAATATAAAGGCATTGTTATAGCTAAATTAATTGTGGCTATTTATCGATATGTTTGCAGAAGTTTTAATGATGATATTTATGTATAGCTGTGTATCCTTCTTTGGGCGTGTTGTTAACAGAAAAGTGATAACTTAGAATTAAGAAAACCTTCTGTACAAGAAAATTTCACTGCCACTGCAATCTTTGTGTTTATAAGAGAGCTAACTTAATTCCTTTTTAACCCGTCAACCAATACTTGTTATGATTTATTAGCGTTTTCCATAGGAAATATGAGCTATTGCAGCAACCCTTATGGTGAGACCTAAGGTCGGGAGTAGTAAATGAGCACCAATCATGGTCCCCAGAACACGTTTTGGGCTGACATTAACAATTATGTAGTATAGTAATATGTGTTCGCACTCTAACGGCCGATGTTTTCAAAATTTGGTACAAACTTTGGTTGTCTACGTCGCTCGGACGAGTTCGTTTTTTGGATAAAAATTGAACGACCGGAAGCACGTTTTGACCGAAAATAACCGTTTTTTGAGATTTTTCATACTAGAATGAAACGTTTTTGGGGTTTTATCTAAAAAAAATGCAGGATATTATTCTGCACATTTTATTTTTTACACGACTGTATAGCTCGCTTGGTACCCCTAAAATCGATCAAAATGTAAAACAACATAAAAGTACCCGGTTCAAATCCACGCGGGGGATTTTACCATGTGGGCATGTGATCCAAATCCGAAGGCCGAGTTTGTACGCTACGAGCAAAGCGAAGCAGTCCCATAAACCAAGGCCGCTAGGACGACGTGCAAACTAGCAAAGCGAGTTTTTCCACTTCGAATGGAACGAAGCAGTCCATAAACCAAGGCCACTAGGACGACGTGCAAACTAGCAAAGCGAGTGTTTCCACTTCGAATGGAACGAAGCAGTCCATAAACAAAGGCCACTAGGACTACGTGCAAACTAGCAAAGCGAGTGTTTCCACTTCGAATGGAACGAAGCAGCGCGTCAATCGAAGCAGGAGGCTCAGGTGTAAACAAATTCTACTAATATATTCCGCACACAGAGGCAGCTATTCAGCGCCTTCGTGAGTAGTTCAATTTCTCATAAGTTGATTGAAACCCTAAAACATATAAACTCGATTTTGGAAATTCAGCTGCGTGGTCGAATTATTAATAAATTCGAGGAAAAGAAAATTATTTAAAAGCGGTACGCCATTTTATTTACCATCCGCACTTCAAAAGATGTAGGCCTACAATCAGCTTGGGTTCTTTACTAATTGCATGTCAGTAACAAGCATTTTTACGATGTTTGGCTGGGAATTATTAACTTCCAGTGATATTTATACAAATAACGTGGAACGTAGATACAATTTACTCGCTATCCTATATTTAGGTTTTATTAATTTTAAATACGTACAGGGAAATTTGGAACTTGATCAATAATTTCGTAAAAATGAAAGATAGAATAGAAATAAAAAAATGTACATACTATGACCGGTTTAGGACCGGCCTACCAAGGGCCGGAAGACGTTTTTAATAACTGCCTCCGTTGTACAACATTTGAAAGATGTTTTTTTTAAAAAAGAAAAATACCTCAAAATGGTTTATTCGGTCTGTAATATTTTATGTTAAATGTTTTTATACACAACTAAAAATGCTCAATTCCTAAGAAGTATCTCTTTTATGTGAACGTGATCAATTAAAGTGTTGGTTTGAATGAAACTAATTTATAAATCACCCTTTGTCTTCGATAAAAGAGGTTACAGATTGCTCCCCACGAAGCTGCACATAAAACAAATTACACATAAACTAGGGGCTCTGCCCCTGGACGCTCCGCGTCCCAACCCCGGCTCGGCTTTCAGCCTCAGATGGCTGCTTCGCTTCGCTCGCAGGTGGAAAATTCGATAAAGAATCTCGTTAATCTTTTGCTCGTTTGTACATAGGTGACCGAGCATAAATTAGCTGTTTTATTTGGCAGCTGACTCAAACTCATTAAACATTATCTCCATAAGATTAACATGGGAAATTTGAAGGATTGTATACCGGAGCTCCTTCTCGGGTGAATAGCGGCTGAACGGATGATAATATATAAGACTTGACATATCTGTGAATGATTATGTTCAGTTTTTGATCCAAATTAGCTGTTATATATATAATAGGTTTGTAACAACCAATGTTTGAATTGAATTAAAATATAGTTAGCATTTTTCGTTGATTTTTGTTTGTGTTTGTTTTTAGTTTGTCAATGTAACCTCAAAAAGGTAATACTACATTTGATACTGATTTGATCCAAATCAGTTGTTGATCAAAATCAGCTGTTTTAAGCTTTTCATACGAACAGCTGTTTTTGTGTCCCTGATAAAATCAATAGAAATCTTTCTTCCATAAGATTAACATTGAAACTTTGAGGGCCACTGGGGCGTAGCCCTAATGTCCTAGGACTTCGGTAAACTGCCTAAAACCTTCCCAGGGTGAACCTGTGTTACTATGCAAAATTTCAAAGCAATCGGATGGACGGTATACGAACGCAAAGTGGACAAAGAACCAAAAAAAACCCCCATAAGGAATACACAGCAGAAATTTTCATTTGATTATAACGTTTGTAAGGCGAAAGATACATGATTTGTAATGCTTGATGGCAAATCTGGGCGTGCATACCTTTAATTTAAGACCTCAATTATGAAAATTGGTCGGGTAGAAGAGCCGAACGGACTCGGAAAAGAAAAACAGAATTTGTTTAATATATAAGATGTACTAATAGCAGTGATCACTCTCTGACTTTACTGCCTTCCGCTCCATTTACCTCTTCAATTCTACCTGGCAATGATTTACTCTACATATATAGTGTTTTTCAGTAACACATAAAGGACCCGTTTAGTATTTACTGTTAGTACAGCTAAAGTGACTCTTAAAAAAGTAATAATATACATAAATGTAACACAATATGTAAACTTAATTATATATTATAAATTTAAATCAAAAAAATAATTTTCTTCATATTATTATTATTATTATTATTAATTTTGTTCGGCAAACTTACAAACAAACTTAGAAACAGAAAGTCATCCTTACAGTTAACGCTAAAACCGCTAAGAGTAGCGATCGAGACGTATTTTTACGTATACTTCTACCGCTAGTCGCAATCGAGACCGATTGTACTTCTACCACTAAAGTAACGATCGAGACGTATTTTTACGTATACTTCTACCGCTAGTCGCAATCGAGAATGATTGTACTTCTACCACTAAAGTAACGATCGAGACGTATTTTTATGTATACTTCTACCGCTAGTCGCAATCGAGACCGATTGTACTTCTACCACTAAAGTAACGATCGAGAAGTATTTTTATGTATACTTCTACCACTAAAGTCACGATCGAGACGTATTTTTACGTA
>JAGFPH010012149.1:19060-31503 GCA_018207615.1 Philaenus spumarius | reverse complement strand
GTTTCCTTGTATTCACGGTGATGCAACATTTCAGCGAGCAAATAAGATTAGCCAGCATAGGTAAACCTAGCGAAACCATTCAAGACGCGATAGATTTCTTAAATAATGTAGACATGATAGAGGAAAATCGGCGAAGTAGACCCCAGGACGCTCAGGAAACGGAAAACAGGCATAATTTCACACCTCGGAATAACCCACCAATCCACAGATCCTATGCTCAAAACCCAAGTAACTCTAATTACCCAAACTCCAATAAACCACGTCCTTCCAACTCAAATCCTAACCAACAGCCGAAAAACTAAGAAATGAGGTTCTGACAAAGGATGGATTTTTTCGGAATGACAGGGCCGATGAAAAAACAAAAAAACAAAGAAATAATATTAAAAAAGTAAATACGCGTGTAAACACCGAAAATTTAGGAAATAAAAAAGTTACTCCTTGTAGTAGAATCGAACCTGAAGTAGGCGAAAAAATCGTCGAAAAGGAGCGCGAACGTCAGCCTAAACAGTTAGGTAGTTTAAATGTAAATATTAGGGAAGACTTGTTAGATAATAGAGATGAACCAGTTATAGAAGAAAAACCGTTAGAAGAAATACCCGCGATTCCAGTAGAACTTGGAACGAATGCTAGTTACATGGAAATTGACACCGGAGCCGAAGTAAGCGTTATCCAGCAAGATTACCTCGAGCAATTGAAGGCGGAAGATGTCAAAATCTTAGAATTACCGGTAGCGTGTTTGGAGGTAATTGGTGCATTAAAAGGAAAGGTGCAAAAAATCAGCAAGCAAGTCCTAATCGAAGTTAAACTGGTTGACAAAAGCGTAGATCTAAAATTTTTGGTAGTAAAAGGTCTAAAATCTAGGATAATTATGGGATGTGACCTTTTATATAGTTTACAGGCAAAAATAAACATGCAAGAAAAATTTGCAATGTTCAAAATAGGTCAGGAAAATGTTAAAATCCCGTTTATTGATAAAAAAGTTGCAATAACACGGTTAAAAGGAAAATGTTTTAATATTAATTCCCGATACTATAAAACCAATAAAAAGAGAAATTTAATTAAATCGGAGGTAATTAAATCCGACGAAATCGAGGCAACGAATACTACACTCAAAACAAGTAAAGTAAATATTAATCAAAATAGTATGAACGAGTTAGTAAACAAAGCTGAAATTGTTAATGGACCGGAAGTAGGCGAGACAGGCATTAATGATGAAATGGAAGGGAAGTGCGGCAGCAGTCAAGACAGGAAGCCGGAGACAACAGCTAGGAAAAACAATAAGGTTAGGATACAAAACGAAGAGAGGTTGGATAAGATGATATCGAGGGAGGTGTCAGTTCAACGAAGGAAGGGGCAAAAAGCCAAACAAAATATCGTACCGAAGATGCTATCAAAAGAAGCCAAGGACGAGATTCCGCGTGATAGGGCATTAAAAAGGGTTAATGTTCCAATTAATGTTAGGTATAATGGTGAAAAGATTCCAATTACCAACAAAGCGTCGCGGCGCAACCAATGTATCCATAACTGTGTATATTCTAGTAAACGTTGTAATCCAAATAAGGCGAAGTCAAGCACTACACTACACTGCAATTTTTCCGACCACTCGATGAATAATAAAAATAATAAAAAATATAAAAACAATAAACCAACTTGTAAACAATTAATATCTGTAGGAGGAGCAGAAACACGTAACCAAAATCTACCGTTAAATATGCGTGGAAAAATATCGAAAGTTAGATTTAAAAACACTGCTACTTCTGATGTAAATAAGACTAAATTGAGTAGGAAACACATTAGGTTCAAAGAGAAAGTAGGCCTAATTGAAAATCAGCTGTGTGAACTTAGACAAGGAGGGGAGACGGTATCCCGAGCAAAAGGGCATGTAGCGGTTCCAAAGAAGAAATGTAATAAGATAACTTTGACAAAGGAGTATAGTCATGGTACTATACTAACGGAACAACAAGAAGGCCTACTGCAGAAATTAATAGAAAAATATAATACAGTTTTTTCTGAATTGCCGGGACGTTGTAAAAATTACGTTCATGAGCTGAAGGTAAATGCAACAGACACCTTTGTGAATCGTAATTACCCGATTCCCATAAGTAACAAAAATAGCGTAAGACAGGAAGACCAACGGAGAGTGCGAATCCAACAAATAAGGATGAATCCAGGTTTTACACAATTATTGCAGGATTGGAGAAACAGACAGATGGCAAACCCTGAATGCGTAGAAATAATACAGGATATTGTAAATAAAGTAGATTATAGAATTGAAAATAATGTATTATGTAAATTTGTAAATGGAATATTGAAAATTGTAGTACCAGAGAACACGGTAAAAGAATTCATAAAACACGTGCACGAAACGTACGGTCACGCAGGAAGAAATAAAATATATAACATGATTAAAAATAGGTGGCATTTTAAAGATATGAACAATCAAATTATGGAAGAGATTAGAAAGTGCGATATTTGTCAAAGAGCGAAATACCCGAACCAATATTCAATAAGTAAAGTTGTCATCCAAAAATAAATTAACGCTGTAAATATTATTGTTTTGAGGAAAAGATAGGCCTAAGGCATAAAGTGATTAGCCATACTGGGGAATCCCAAATGTAAATATTTTGATTGTATGTAAACACAAGCGGTGCGATGAGATTGTAAAGGGCAGAGAACAAATTAGCCAGGAGGGGATGTTTGAAAACAGCTGAGCGGAAACAAGATCAAGGTCAGGCAGTGGGGAGAGAGAACAGTACGCTGCAATGAATGAAGTAGGCCTAAATAAATAACTCGACTCATTGATAGATACAGGGTAAGGCCTAAGCACTTTTCGAATACACGCAAAGGCATTGCTGGTTGTTTAAAGTAAATTGTGCATACAGATCCAGGAATAAAACGTTTGAATGCAATCTACAAACAATTCAGGAGCCTGGAATGTCCTAATATACGAGTAAGGGGTATATAGGGGTTGCATATTACTTGAAAAAAAAGGTAATTATGCGTAAAATTAGTTAGGAGAGTCTAAGTAGTTAGGATTCTGGAAGGAAGAAAGTAAGCTTAACCTAGGAATCAATTAAGGAAAGAAAACTGTAATGGAAAATTATAAAGGAGGATACTAGGGAAAAGCAAAGGAAAGCTATTTAGTACACTTAAAAAAAAAAAAAAAAAAAAAAAAAACTCTCAATTATTATAGTTGAAGCCACTTAGGCAAATAAATAAAAAGTTGTTAAACCATAAAGGGTAAAATAATGTAAAACGTATAAAACGCGGATTATAAAAATTCGGGAAGTATGAATGCGGGGAAATAACAGTAGTATAAAAGCGTAACCCAGTAGAATATTGTTAGTTTGTTATCAGGCAAATTAAAATGTGTCCCTGTATTTATATAAGTAGTGTACAGTATAAACATGTGTTTTCAGTGGAAGTGAACTCATCCAGTGAGCATTTCAAAAGGAAATGTATACCATGGTATATTGTGTAAATGTAATTTCAGAGTATGGAGAATAAGAAGAGCAATGAAAAGTATAGTATGAAATGTATAAAAATATTATGAATATGTGATATGTAAATTGTTAGATTAGGAAGGCAGAACTAGATATAAGAATGTAATAAGATATAAGGAAAATGAAAAAGGAATGCTATTATATTTAAAAGGTTTCAATATCTTGGGTTTTTGGCGGAGCCGATCAAACCAGATATCTTAAGAGGGGTAGCTTACAACGGACAAAACTCGTTGTAGGTCTTGAGTTTAAATTTGCAATTAATTTTGTAAATTTGAATAATATGGACTTGCCGGGAGTTAAAGCCAAATGTAGGTCACGAGATCAGCATGTATACGCGGGCGGTCTGTTATCGGGTAGAATTAAACTTTTGGACCCTGCCTGTCTGAAAAGGATTGGGAACTTATAAAAATTACTTAAAAGATTCCTACGGGAAGCCAAAATCCAAGATTTGAATAAAAAATAAAAATCTTCGGGAAATGCATTACGCTAACCGCGGGTGTATTTACTGCAAGATTAGATATTAAAAAATCATAAAGTTACGTAAGATACGAGCTTTCAAAGAATGAGAAAATTTTCAAAATTCCTCTAATTTAAAAAAGAAAAGGTTTTTTAGGCTTTTCTTAAAGAGGCCTAAAATAAAGGTGAAATAAGGTTTAGCGAAATTTTGTCATATAAAAAAGTTAATGGTAATTCATAAAGTTTAAAGGATAAAAAAGTAGGTTAAAAATAAAGTTTTTTAAATTCTAACTAAAACAAGTTTTAGTATTGATAAATGTAATTCATAATGTAAAAGAAAAACTAGAAAATTTATAAAAGGAAAAAGGTGATAGAATTTGCACTTTCACAGCTAATTAAAAATTTAAACTCAAACTTTTAACAATTCAAAATAGTAAATAATATGCAAATGAAGTAGTTATGTAAAAATGATCCAGTATTTGAAATATGTTTCGGGAGTAAAGTAAAACCCTAGTTTGTGAAAAATCGTTGAAGTCCCTAACCTCACAGCAAGACAACCAGAAGCAGAAATGAGATGAAAATCCGGCTAGTAAATGAAAACTAACGGACAAGAAAAGTGGAAAAAGAAAAACCGAAAGAAGTGTAAAATTAAGACTTTTCCGGGAAAAATCGCCGCGGAAAAACGCGCGCGGGTCGTGTACGCGAACCAGGAGTCGTACGAACGTCACTCGAGTTCGTGTGGAAAGGTAACAACGAGCTGAGGAAAATGATGTCAGTTTCAGGAAAATCGGATAAACCCTGGAAGAGTTACATGGAAAAAGGATTTCCATAGCACAAAACTGAGGGAAGCCAGATAAGAACGCAAGATAGTAGAGGGGAGGTCCAAAGACAAGACTGATGGAAGGAGAACAGGGTGACCAGCTTACAAAAAGGGGCGTACTCAAAGAAACAATAGAAACTTAATTAAAACAAAGGCTAAATCATGTTACAAAATTATGAAAAAATTATAATAAAATTCAGGATGAAAAGTTACGTAGACTAGTAGTTTGAAATTGGCGAAAAAATGGATTTTAAAGCATTATGGAAATACAGTGGTAGAAAGCTTAGGTTGGCAATGAAATAGTGCCGAAAAACCTTATATAAACGATTGCTCGGGGAAACTCGAGAGCCTTATTATTTTTTCGATGTAACATCACGCATCGAGGATTATTATTTTGTCGATGTAAAGTAACGCATCGCGCATAGCCTTATTTTTTCTGCGATATAAGTTGACGCATCGAGAGCAGATACTTGTTTTTTATAAAATACTTTAGCGTGCTAGAAGCTGAGTATTTTCTTCGTTAAACTTTAAAGTTTTATAACAAGTAAGAAGAAACGGCATTGCGGTTATCATTTGGAATGCAGCAATAGACACCGCATTAACTCTACAAGAACTTCAGTGGCAACTTAGTCTATACAAGTTGGCCTAACTTGGGATTTTCTGGAAGAAGAACATAGCCTACAGGACAGCTGATACATGGAGTGATTCGTATAGCTTCCAGACAGGACTCCAGGACACCACCAGGCGGCCACTAGGACATGCATCTGTAGCTACGAGGGAATAGACGAACCGGGATCGCAGACACGGCATCACCACATCCATCTTTAAGAAGACATCCATCATACATCCAGACAACCCTACAGGACTCCACCTTCACCCACAAGACAACTCTATCAGCACGCAGAACATCTGTAGCTTGTCATCACTAGACAGCGTTCGCGGATTTCACCACCAACGTCGCGACGCCTGGACAAGTGTGAAAAGGTCGGTAGAAGCGTAAAATACGTTAGTCCCCATTAAATTGCCTGAAGTAAATTCAAATAAATTTATTTTAAATACTGGGTTACTTAGGATGTTAGATTAAGAAATTTGTAATTAATTAAAGAAGTAAATTCATTAAATCGTAAATTCAAATTTTCATTAAATTATAAATTAAATTCAATTGAGTAATAAAATATTAAAATAAATTATAATAAATCAAGAGATTAGTTCTGCCTTATAGTTTTAAAAAGTTATTATTTTATTTGAGAAGAAAGTTATTATTTGGTTTTATTTGGAAAATATTAAATACAAGAATTTTGTTTTATGTTTAAAATTAGAAAAAGGAAATTATTAAAATTTTATTTTGTTTTATAAAAGGTTATTATTTACAAAAACACCTAGTATTCAAATATCCCAATAGTTTATGAATTATAGATTAAGAATTGATAAAGTGAAATTTCATAAAATAATTGCAAGCACAAATAAGCAATTTACAAGGTTAGTTCCAGTGTACTCACTCTTCAGAGGTTTACAAAAAATAAAAATATTAACTTGTGTTCTTACTGAGCTAAAATCAAAAATAAATTACTGGAAGTATAAAGTAAAGTTTTTTGTCAGAATAGTCAGTGAACTGAATATTCGACACATAGTTATTTCACCTAGGCCAAACAAAGTGAGATTGCCTATAAGACTTCCAGTAGGTGGAAATAACTTATTCTCCAACGAAGAATTTTCTAAAAAGGGGGTTCATTGTAGAATTGGCGCTGCCAGCGTGAAAAATAACGCGTTGCAGTTGTGGCCAAAACAAATTATTCTACAACTTAATTCCTCTAAAAAAGAATATTCGTTGTAGAATTGGCGTCCCGAAACGTGGGACCCGAAATATTCTAAAACGAACAATTCTTCAAAACTAAAACAGTTATTCGTTGTAATGTATATATATGATTTTTAATGACACCCCGAAACGTGTTTTGGGGACCATGATCGGTGCTCACTTGCTACTCCCGACCTTAGGTCTTACCATAAGGGCCACTGCAATAGCTCATTTTTCCTATATAAATTCGCTAATAAAGAAAAAAAATCTTCATATAAACACTGGTTCCAAAATGTATCCAAAATGTGCGTTCAATATATTTCCTACGTCCAAAGATAAACTAGTGCACAAATAACATAAAAAAATGATTAACTACGTTATCTGTTAAGGCCTAAGCCAACTGACATTATTTCACTCAAGTCGGCTGCAAAGCTCATGGCAATGACAAGAAAACTAAAAGTTTTCAATCCTAGTCGCTCTAAGTAAAATAAATCGCAAACTTTAATTCGAATTAAAATAAAACTAATCCCTATTTGCTAAAGTAAGCTGGTCGGGGGCGGGGTGGGGGGTTGTTTAATTTGAATAAGCCTTGTTCCAACGACTGCAATTAAAATGGAGATTCCATAGCATCGAAAGCTGAACTGAAGGACATTTTAAGTGCAGTTTAGTTGTATTTGAATGGCTTTAATTAAGTTTGGAACGTGCGCACTTCTGCCAACTCTCCGGTCCGAAAGTGCCCTTTCTTTTATTGTTGCGCGCTTGTTTAAGTTGGTAGTATTGATTAGATAGCTATTCAATGTGATAATAATCGTCCGTTTGTGGTTTATTGTTTGCGAGAGGGTGTACGTTCAAATTGTAATGTAAAAGTATTTCTTTATAGGCCTAATTTAAATAAGTCTGTAACGTGAACCCTAGATCTGCAGCCCACGTGGCTGGTAAACGGATTAAGGGTCTGCTCCAGTAAACGAGAAATCAACATTAAACGCTATAGCGCCTCTCACTATATCCCTATCTAAACAGTGCAATTTCTTGAGCTGACATTGCCTCATTTCAAACCATTTTATAAGTCTATCTTTTGTAATTGAGTCTTGAAAAATAAACTGAATATTCTTTATAAAATTTTCTGATCCGGTTCGCAAATTATTTTTCATTATAATTTTTTTATTGTGTTAGGAAAAAAGTTCAAACTTTGTACTCACAAAATGTCAATTACATACAAAATTTAAAAAAATTTAAATTGCAAGACGGATGCGTATTGTAACTGTGCTTAAAATGAGACCTTGCAAACAATTTTATGATAAAAAGTAAACGAAATAAATGGTTTCAAATTTAACATTGCTCTTATGGGATAAAAATCCAAGATGGCCGCCACTACAGCAGACCCTTAACCTAAAGATTTGGTTTTTAAACACTTTTCTAGTACATCGGCCGTGGAGAATCTGTTTACAAAATATTTTTGTACGATTTTAGGCACAGGGTTTACGAAAAGTTGAGAGCCTCAGGTTCGATTCTAGGTTTGGCAAATGAATTTTGAAATATCTGATTTCGTTTAAAAATGTGGGGACGATGAAACTGCCCCGATATTTTAGGTACGTTTGAAACGATGAAACTAACCCGCTCATTAAACAGGATTGAGAAGGGTCGCCTCGCCAGACCAGAAATGCTAAAATTGCCCCTAGCGCTCGGCCAGGTAGGTTAGGTTAGGTTAGGTTAGTTTGGTTTTAGAAGACTGCAGTCACTGACAGGACGCTCGGTTCAAATCACGAATTTCTAGTCTTGCGAGGCGACCCTTCCTAATCCTCTTTAATAAGCGGGGCAGTTTCATCGTTTCAAAAGTACCCAAAATGTCTGGCCAGTTTCAACTACGCGATAAAATAATCTCAAAGGCGGAGGGTTGCGGTTTTTAGTTTTGAAATGAAGCAAAATTATTTTATCTTGTTATTAACTATAAAAATTGTGTAATATTAGTTTTACACAACTGAAAGTTGAAAAAAATTCCCCACGATTAAAATATAGTTTTGGTAGACATTTATAATTTGTTTTTTGATATTACAAAATAGTACATAATAGTCAATATTGTCAGTTTCTAAATACATTTTATTTGATAAAATGCAACACATATTGCGAGAGCGATTAGAATAATATGCTTATAAGCACTTTTTTGTCTTTTTTTACTAATAAAAATTATCTCATGAAAAGTTTAAGAAATATTCACTAAAAATTAATAAGAGAACCTGATACTGTAGGCATAATAATAATAATAACTTCAAGTATTAAAAATCTACTGAAATAAATAGAAATCTAAATTGCTCATAAAATAATATTAATAGTATTTTCCTTTTTTAATACTAATTACTATTCTTTTTGGATCTAGAATTAAATAAGCTTTCAAACGATATGCCACACAACGATATTTGGTTGAACCACTCGAAATCAATTTTGAAAAACCAAAATTGCTGTAACTCAAAAATTTTAAATATTCCCAAATATCGTTGTGTTGCATATCGCTTGAAAGCTTATTTTATTCAAATCCAAAAAGAATAATAAGTAGTTAAAAAAAATAGTACAGCAAAATGGGCGAAATCGAAAAGCAAGATTTCATTTTTTTGCCGCCATTTTTAATCGGTTAAAGATATGGATGTGCAAATTTCACTGTTGGTTTCCTCTTGAAATTCTACATCGAAATGATGTATCACATGACCACCTTCCCATGTAAGAAAACAAAGTTACATTCAAAATGGCGGATAATTTTTTTGAAATCTTAATAAAATAGTATTTTTACATAGAGTAGATTCCACAATCGCATCTGCCTTCAAATTTTCTTTGTATACGAAATGTTAAACCAGTGCGAGACTTTTCGTACACCCTGTATTTAGAAAACTAGTGGCTCTGCCCCTGGACGCTCCGCGTCCCAACCCCCCCTCGGCCTTCGGCCTAAGGTGGCTGCTTCGCTTCGCTCGCAGTTGGAAAATTCGCTAAAGAATCTTGTTAATCTTTGGCTCGTTTGTACATAGGTGACCGAGCACAAATCAGCTGTTTTATTTGGCAGCTGACTCAAACTCATTAAACATTATCTCCATAAGATTAACATGGGAAATTTGAAGGATTGTGTGCCGGAGCTCATTCTCGGGTGAATAGCTTCTGAACGGATGATTGGATCTTAAATTTGATGCAAAATCGTTAGTTTGAAATTAAATTTTCTACAACTTTTGTATTTAACATTTTTTTCTATCTCTTACCGTTTTCTTGCTAAATGCGCTCAAAGTGGGAAAATGAAAAAATTTAAAAAATTCAAAAAATCGAAAAAATATTTCCCGCCCAAAAGGTGCTTCCAAAATTTAAAAAATGTGAAATTCTGTCAATTTTTCCAAAAGTTTCTCGTCGAGAGCTTTAATTCAAGTATAAGGTTGATGGGGCTCCGATTATTTAAGTGCCTAATAATTAATGTCAGTAAACAGTGAAACCGGCTAGCTTTAAGAACGTTGGGCGGAGCTTCCCTTCTCGGATGAATAGTGACTAAATGGATGATTGGATCTTAAATCTGATGAAAAATCGTTAGTCTGAAATAAAATTTTCTACAACTTTTGTATTTAACATTTTTTGCTATCTCTTACCGGTTTCTTACTAAACGCGCTCAAAGTGGAAAAATGAAAAAATTTAAAAAATTGAAAAAATCTTTCCCGCCCAAAAGGTGCTTCCAAAATTTAAAAAAATTTTAACTTCTGGCAATTTCCCCAAAAGTTTCTCGTCGAGAGCTTTAATTCAAGTATAAGGTTGAGGGGGGTCCGATTACGGGAAGTGCCTAATAATTAATGTCAATGAATCAGTGTTACCGTCTAGCTTTATATAAGTACATATGGTTTACTCGCACATTTGTTTTTATTGTCCGGTATTTAGTACGATGTAAACTTGTTGTGGAAAACATTATCCGAACCAAGACGTTGTTGAAACACTGCGAACGACAGCTACGAGCGATAATAAACGTACATTGTGGGCAAACGTAAAAGGGAATGAGACCCATTTCGGTCAGACAGACCGGGGGGGGGGGGGGGGGGGGGGGGGGGGGGGGGGCGGTAAATGTACAACAGATCTCGTTAGACAACGAGGGAAGAAGCGAAGGTGGAAAGTGGAGGGTGGTTTTTGAAATATAATAAAGTGCAATCCCAACGTCGTGCATTGTATTGGAATGGCATCGGCTTGGTGTAATGGCGCGATCGAATGTGCTGGACATAAACAAATGTACAGGTTACAAGGAAATTGAGTACATTAAAAGTGTAGTGTAGTGGACGGAAAAATAAATAATCAAGAATAAATAATAAATAGCTTCTGGGAATAGTACTAAATATACCACATATGAAGGGCTGAAAAGCCAAGAAGTATAAGTGTAGTGAATGACAAACAACTCCAGCTGTTGTTGAGGGATAGCTTCAGTAGGATTTGGCAATTTTTTCAAAGTTTCTTCTATGGGCAGTGGCAGATGAAAATGAAGTTAGTTTTGAGAAAACTCAGTTTAAAGTTACACTATTAAAATCAAATCCCGGTAAAACCATGATCACTAAAACTAGTTTATTTTTAATTGCTAGGTTCTAGACTAATATAATAACAAAGATTAACTTGATTTTCTTCCTCTTATTCTTTGTTATCAGCCAATATTTGATAAAAGTTGTCACTTGTACCCATGGGCTGTTAACACGCTCACTGCTAAGGACGCACATGTGCGCTTGACACTGAACACTGATAAGCGGCCGACGCACTGTGCATTGCACGCCAACCCCTATATTGGGAGTATTTTCAATACACAATGCATTGCGTGCTTCGCACGCCAACCCGCGTATTGGGAGTATTTTCAATGCATTGCGTGCTTCGCACGCCAACCCGCATATTGGGAGTATTTTCAATGCATTGCGTGCTTCGCACGCCAACCCGCATATTGGGAATATTTTCAATGCATTGCGTGCTTCGCACGCCAACCCGTATATTGGGAGTATTGTCAATGCATTGCGTGCTTCGCACGCCAACCCGCGTGTTGGGAGTATTTTCAATGCATTGCGTGCTTCGCACGCCAACCCGCATATTGGTAGTATTTTTAATGCATTGCGTGCTTCGCACGCCAATCCGCATATTGGGAGTATTTTCAATGCATTGCGTGCTTTGCACGCCAATTTTAATTCCATGTGATATGGACGCACATGGATAAAAAATAAAAAATAAAGTAATTTCTACTCACTTAGGCTATAATTATAAAAAATAAAAGCTGAGCTCCTAGTGTTGTTATGAAATTTGCGTAGCAGTGAACGTGTTAACAGGAATTAGAAGTTATGTAATAAAAGATACGTTACAAGTAAATTACCTATGTAAAGTAAAGCGACTTGCATCACATGTACACCTTGGCTTCTAAGCTAAACAGCTCTTCTACGAAGTAGTTCTTTTTTTCGCCACTAGATCTCAGCACACGATAGACTTACAGTTATATTCCTTGGCCACAAACATTTTAAAGTGTTGAAGTGACAGTTTCTGCACTTAACGCCATTATTCAAAATATGTCACTTGTACCCCCTCGGCTTCTCAGTGCTTAATATATTCTTTAATTGTTTTCTCAGTTATCATTTATTTATTGTATGACCTGAATTCATTTATATTGTGTTTCGTAACCATTTCTCAAAATTTAATTTCTTCGTATTGTCTGTAACAATACAGAAACAACGATAATAGTACAAGAAACCAAAGAGTTTGAACCCTTAAGGCCCATTCACACACACCAGTCACGTCACCGTCACGGCGCGTCATCGTCAGGGCACGTCACCGTCAAAAAGTATTCTGTAATGCGTTTCCCGTGGCGCTGTCTACACTGAACAGTCGCAGTCCCGGC
>JAGFPH010012149.1:6919-19050 GCA_018207615.1 Philaenus spumarius | reverse complement strand
TTTTTCCTTATTTTGACCTATAGATTCCTCGAAGTTTGGCACTTTACTTATGGGACACCTGTACAATAGTTTTCCTTTGTTGTTTTTTTTATGCATTGTGCATATGTTATCTTAAATTGTTGTGTGAAATAATATATTAATAATAACTTTTTAACACTTTATGTTGCAATTTTCTACAGATACTACTAGTAAATATAACACAGAGTAAATAAAACTCTTCCGGAAAACGTGTTATCTTAATAATGGCTGAAACTAGAAACGGGAAGTTTGTTAAGAATGTTCTTTATTTCATATGAGATGGTGGAGAATCGAAGTTTTATTTAATTAATTTAAAACAGCATTATTTTCCGGAAATCCTATCCCGGCTATTACTAAAACTAAAACAATAAAAGAAAAATTTAATTTATGTTTTTTTTTAAATTTTGTAATATTGAAGGTATTGCAGAATTAAATTCCCAGTTGTCATTCAACAACGTCTCTTAGCCTAACTCTTTTGGAAAACTCTTTACTATAGTTCAGCTTGATAGAAAATAGAAGCTGTAAATTATGGTCGGAGTGTTTTGACTTTGCCATAAACCAGGAAAACATCGTTTAGTTTTTTATTTAAAAACAGAAGAAATTAAGAAACAGTTTTGGAAAACTCGTTACGATATGTGCATAGTGGCTAAAACTAAGGATGCAAAATATTTGTAGAAATGTTTTTTCTGCGCCTTTGGATAGGCGCCTATTAAAATAGGATACCTATTTTTAATTAATAATTTTTAAAACGGAAGAAAATATTTAAATCCTTTCGGAACATTTTTGACTATATTTCATTGATGGCTGAAGTTGAAAACTTACAATTTGATAGAAATGTTTCTTTTTATGCCGTAACACATTACACTAATTACACATTTTGATAATTATTCTTAAACTGCAGAACATATGAAAACTCTTCTGAAAAACTCGTCATCATAATTAGTAACGGAAACAACTAGAATCGGAAAATTTGATAGGAATGTTTTTATTTTGTGTCGTTAGAAATAACTGGAATAAATGTTTTAGTTATTTATTTTAAATCGCAGAAAATAAGAAAACTTGTTACTACATTTCAGCAACTGTTGAAACAATAAATTGTAATTTTTATAGGCACTTTTTAATACCGCAGGATTAATGATTAGTTATTTTACAATTTATTTAAAACGGAAGAAATATTAAATATCTTGTGGTAAAAACAATGACTTTATCGCAAGAATTACTTCTTATAGAATGGGGTACAGAATGTTTGAATATGAGTTTTAACTCTCCCGTCCAGTCTTCTACAGTTAGAACCAACATCAGAGTTAATTATGTTTTAACCTATGGGTACTGATGACTGACACTCGATTTACTTATGCACTATGCTGCTACTCAATTTGTATTATTCTAGCACAAACTAAAGACCTTTTGTTCTTTACCAACAAGAAATATATAGGCTATTTTTTTAAACACACATTCTAAAAAAGTAACTTTTTTTGCAAGAATTATACACAAAAGTCTTATGGGAGTGCTATCAGAATAACTAATCTACTTAACACAGAAAAGTATATGTTTTAGTATTGTCTCCTTTATACTTATGTGATAGCCATCACCGGATTTTTATTCATTATTTCTGCATGAATTTTTCTAATCCTGTAAGCACAATTATTTTTTTAAAGATAATTAATTTTATATTTATCAATGTAAGAGAAAATCCTTTTTGTGAAGATGTAATTTCAGTACTATATAAAACAGAACAGTTAAAATATTTGTGTCAGCCTTATTATTCACTTTTACAATGTTTGCATATTATAATATTTCAAAACATAGCAAATTAAAACTACTGTAGTTGAAAGTGCCTGTCTCAATTATAGTAGAGTTGACTCCATAACAATATTAAAGATTTTATTCGTGGAAAAACAACCACCTCTTTCTGAATGATATAGTATTAAATTCTTTAAAACTAAAGTAGATTGCATTAAAACTATCAAATATTAATTTATAGCATAGTCGAACTACCTAATGTTACCTTTGCCGCACAATGGGTAGTCATATTTATTAGCCCTAATAAAACAAGGGAATGTCGGCTCAGAGAGGCGATGTTAGGTCAGGTACTGGTGAGGTATCTTGGTAAACATCGGAGGGGTGGTAAGGGTCGTAAACACTTAGGCTTGCACTGTGGCCTACAAGTATTCAATTATAACTATTTTGTAGATTAACATTACTGAAAAAATTATTTATTTTAGGATAAGGAATTTAATTCAATTGTTTAAAATTTTCAAATGTAGGCCAATATGTTCTCGCTGATGTGCGAGATTTCGTTTGATTGTTTCATTTAGGTGTGGGTTGATCAATAGATAAAAGTTCGGACAAATCATTTAAAAATGATCACAAATATAACTGATTTTTTGGGGGTTTTTTGCCAAAAAGTGGGTTGTTTTAAAAAAAATGTCAAACCCGTTTTTCGTGCATCCATACAGGCCTACTTGACATGTCTGGTGCAAATTTGTTTGAAATCGATTGAATAGTTTTCGCTCTAGCTTTGTATACATACAGACATACATACAGTCATACAGACAGACATTTTGTAAAAAACATTTTTTGGACTCAGGGGGTCCCAAAACGGATATTTCCACAAAAATCTCAACATCGATTTTTTTTGCGAGCACTATACTTTCTCTGTACTATAGTATAGTGAGAAAGTAAAAGGGTTTGAATCTTTATTATTGTATTTTGTGTAGCGCTAGTCTATACGGTTTGTTATTAAATAGGTTCAGTCCTCTTTCAATGTAGTGACATAGTATGTTTAATTTTTGAGCATACAGTATTACATAATAAAATTAGTAATACTTAGGTAGTTTTTACAAGAAATGTATTTATATATCAAGCTATATGTCATTAAAAACTTGCATTTTACTACAGAGTAAACATACTTTAATTCTGGTCAGGAAGCTTTTGGCAGTCATTACAATAAACTAGGAGAAACATCAGTGAGCTTCGCATGCATATAGCCTACCCTATAACCTCTGCGCAAGTATTTTATAAACTTTTCCATTAAACTTGTAAGTACTCTAACTAATGATAATAAATGGGATTAATTGTTTAAATCAAATTATTAAGTAAATGATATATAACAAGAATTATAAGAACTGTTAAAAATAACCATCATAATTTAGGTTCTCTTCAATATAAATCTAACCTACAGACTTAATTATTTGATTATTAATTGATTTAAATCATGAAATCAGCTGTTAATTGAAACAATTTAAGTAACAGGAGATTATTGTACCAACACTTAACATCGTCATTGTGCTCTTGTACGTCTTTTATATAGTCAAATAGTTTTTTTAAAACTATTTAAGATTTTTGACCATACATTTTAAATATTTGGGAATATAACCAAACTTTAAAGACAAAGTATATATATGTTTAAACAGCATTATTTGGTATTTAAGTAGAAATAAGTAGTATTTACACTAGATCTGATTGTTAGATAATAATTTTACATATTGTCATTTATATTTATCAAAAATTCTATATTATTACTGTTGGAAACTTGAAGTTAAGTACTCGAATTAAATTTTGATAGAACTCCATATATCATAAGCAAAGTTTGGTAAAATTGTTAATTCTGAGCAAAACATAAAAATACAAAAATCAATTAATTATGAAAACCGATTACGGCCGCCAACTTAAAACAAAACCTTAAAATCAAAACTTTAAAATGTTATTTTAAAAAAGATATTTATAATAATTGGGTAACTCTCAACTACAGTAAATATTTCTTTAAAAATTACAGCCACGTCCATAGTATACTTTTTGGGCCATTGGAATTTGAAAACAAATATTTCTCCTACATTAATTTTAAATGCAAAATATTGAAGTTTTAGCAGAAACCAAGTTAAACCGATTCTGGTATTAAAATTAGTTTCTATAACGATGGATTGTGGCCATACTTTAAAACATTTTTGATGAGATATTTGCCATGTTAGTTTCGGTAAAAAAAAATAATAAAGAGGAACCCAGAACTAGAATACTAGAACTGAGACGTCTGGAAAACAAAAACCTAAGTATAAAAGAATGAGAGAAACCATTGTCACAAGGCACCGGCGTACAAAGAATGAATCTTATTTTAATTAGGTAAGTCAACATAGGTCTAGTTTTATTTTTTCTATTTAGTTTATACATGTGTTAGTTCTTCACTAGACAACGAGAGTTTATTTATACTCTCAAAATGTCACGTATTACTTCCTATACAAAAATTATTGCAAATGATGTAACAACAACCAACAACAAAATGTAATAATAAACCGAATAGTTTACTGCCTATACGTAAAGTTCCCAATTATACTATTTTCATTTAAATGTTTGATACTCATGGACTATTTAAAAGCTTAAAACTTTTAATTCATTATTTAAATGTGTATGGTATAAACCATATTAAAAATTAAAATAATATAATAGTACACTTGCATATCTATTTTATAACAGAAAAATTATTATACATCTAAAATAGTCATTTTAAAATAATCAAGTAGTCTAGCCATAATTAGAACTCCTATTTTCCATATGTTGCAAAGAATAAACCATTTAAAATATAATAATATCAACATATTATATCCATTTGTTTTCTTAAACCCCTAATATTTGAATTTACACAGTTAATATAGCCAGGTAATAAATGTCAATACAATTATATCTTTAGCTTAATTAGACGCGCTCTGTAGGTATCTTAAATACTCCCCCGCAAAATCCGCACTTTGTTGGTGACTTCCCTTAAAATCATTTATAAAACTCATAATATACTTCAAATGAAATAATCAGAGCAGGCCTATAGAATTTAAATTATAAGTTTACCATATTTTGATGGTGAACACAGTACATCTGGCTAAGGAATCACTCGTTATGTTACTTACAAAGTTATTACACAAATTAAGGCTACGTGGTTTCATAACAACTCCATATTTCATATTGATAACTCCACTACAGTCAGATAGATTTAATGTAAGCTTCATTACGGTATATACATTGCAATTAAAGTCATTAGCACAATTTTGGAATTTTATCATCAAAGTCAAAGTTTTGTGATGTTCAGGGTTTAGAAAATAAAATATAAGTAGAGGGTAATGTCCGTTTTTTTTGGAAATTAGAATGCCAGAGTTTTGGTTCTTACTTTTAGTAGTCATGGGAGATAAAAACAATGGTGACTATTTAAAAGGAATTTCATTTAAAAACATACACCGCATCTAACAGGCAATCCGAGCAGTGCGTACTAAAGCAAACGAATCAGTTTAGCCAAAAACTGAAACCCCACAAATTCTTTTCTAAAGAAACTAAGGAGAGTGTTTTTTTCATTTTTCATTCAACTGTTGGAAAAGTGACCGAATTTGATATAGATTGAAATTATATATCATAATCAATGTTTGTTAAAATTGTAAGTTTTGAGTAAAACGGCTAATTAGTAGTAAATAAAAATAAGCAAACCTTTATTGTCACCATCTTGAAACGGGAACAAAAAATATATAATTATATTTTCAAACGATACTAGTAAACGATCAATAAAATGATGATACCCATGTTTAAATTAAACATTTCTTCAAAGTTGCATTAACCACCAAAATATGCCTTTTAGAGCTCTGAAATATGAAATAAGTACCTGGAGACCGAGCTAAAGCTCGATTATAAGCAGGGCTATGATTTCAATAATAAATATTGGATTATTGAGTTTTGAGGTTAGGCCTATAACATTAAACAACTAAATAAAGGGTATATACAACATTAGGCTTACCTGTAACAAAAATACAGTTTAAAGGATTAACCACAATCTCAACGCTATGCCTCAGAAATAAGTCAGGCCTAAATTAAAGTATTATTTCAATATCGATTTATTCCTAGGGCCTAGTTCGCTCACGTCAATAACTACTATTATTGCAAATTTCCGTGAACATCGCTTAGTTTAGGCCTATAACAAAACAACTAAATAAAGGGTATGTTTATTATGTATTCGTTGCCATGGTAACTATAAATAGATACAACATTAGGCTTACCTCTAATAAAATATACAGTTTAAAAGAAAGCAGATGATTATTGTAATGGCATTGAAAACATTTGCATCAGCTGTGCTTTGTATTGTTTAAAATGGACAAATTTAACTTTTTAATTTAATAAAAAGACGTAGAAAACGAATTTTCCCAGACTGGTGACCATTTCCAATCGATTTCTCGTGGCCAAAAGCCTAATATAAAATCAAAAAATCAAAAATCATTAGACGGAGATTCCAGATCCATTTAGCAGACAAACAATTATCTCTCGCTTTAGAAGATAAGATATATTATGTTTAGATTTTTTTATTTCAAAATAGTGGGGTTTAATTAGTTTGCTCACTATGGTATTATTTTGGTGGCCTGTTACTCTTTGAATATGTAGATTGACTTGTTTTTTCCCTTTAAAATACTAAATCAAAGCTTAAAACATTTAATTAAATATAGTAAGTACGGTATAAAACTTAATAGACATAATAATAATACAATAGAACATTCGCACATTTAATTGTGCAATTTATAGAAAATAAAAATTGTACGTCTAAAATTAATGTTTTAAAATAACGAGATATAGTAAAAATAATAAACATTTACCAGATTAAGCAATGATTCCGAAATTTCCAATAGTAGACCCTACATATTTATAGTTCATCTGTTTTACAACTAATTGAACTAATTCAACCTTGAAATCCACATATAGAGTAAGTATTGCAAATTAATTTAAAACTTTTTGATTTTGTCAAAACAAAATTATTGTTCTTTAGAGAAATTTAACAATGCATGGATACTTTACAAATCCATAATACAAATTTGAATTTATTTAGGCTATCAAATTAACCCATAGTTAAGGAGCTTATTATATTTGCCAAAACTTAATATTTTCCCGTTTTGCCTATTTTAATTTACAGCTTTCCTTAAAATATTTATGTTATTTCTCCTCGTGATATTTCAAAAGTCAAATGGAGTATTTTTATGTAACACAGTATTTAAAAATAGCATGCACTTCAAATCACTGACTTATTTAAATCCATTTAAATCAACTTGTTTCTAATTGTTACAACTACAAGACGAGATTATGTAAACTTATGTCTAAGTACGTCTAAAATAAAAATATGTCTAATCAACCATTAAAGAAAGGAAGAAATAGTAAAAGATATTTATAAAAACCCTTCTCTATTTCCTTAAAGATTTAATGCTGGTTGAAATATTGAGAAACAACTAAGTTGTTCAGTTGTTAAAAGTGAAAGCTAAATCACATGACTAGCTGCTACCTGCCTTCTGTCCCTTTGTCCCGAACGCACCCAGAACGTACCCAATAACTATGTAGTTTAGAGTTTTCTACATATTTGTCAATGGTCAGTTTGTTTCATTTGACCAAATGTTGAAAAACATATGAAGAACAATTTCATCCTAGCTTAGGTAAACATATTATTTCAATTACAACTGGTAATTATTTGCTATTCAATATGACCAATAGCATCGTTGCTTCAATGTTCTCTACTTCCGTTTCCATCGTAACGATTTAAAATGGAATTGTAAAAAAAACTTAAAGATTGACATGCTGGCTTTAAAATTGTTGTAGATATTTAAATTTCCAATATTCCGCTTACTATTTTATTTTGTGTGTAATAATTTAGCAAGTAACCGCTCTTACAGGTACGAAAATGGCGCGGCGGTTTTAACAAAACGATTTACTTTTTTAATCAATGCTAAATCTCGTTTTGAAATTATACATTAAACATAGTCCATTTTAACGCATCAGAAAAGTTTTGAAACCAAATAAGTAAATCAATGTATTTACTGATAAACTAAAAATATTAAAGATTTATGTGAACTGATTTCAAATCGTTACTTATTTGGAAATATTAAAAAGCAGGACTAATAATGCCTATAAAATACATTTATCTGTACTATAAATGATGTCATCCATCTAATTCATTGATATTCACGAACTTCAATATTTTTACTGCATGACTAAGTTAGGAACACACATTTTGAAATAAAAAATAATTTTAAATATTGAATCCAAAGAATTGATATAGGCAATACTACTGAAAATTTTCATTGTACACAATGTCTAAACAGAAATATTTTGTATTAAAATCAAAATATCTTAACATAAAAATTATTGTGTGGAATCTTATCTAGATTTTTAACCAATGCTGTTGATAAAAAACAAATCAGTTTGAAGCAGTATTCGCATGAATTGCTTACAAACGCAATCGGTTTAAGTTATTATTTCTGTATTTTGTGTATCACAAGGCTTATACGATATGTTATTATAAAATAAGTATTTTTTCGCTATAGTGTCATAGTGTGTTTAATTTTTGAGCGTACTAAATGATAAAACAAAAATATTTGAGTTTGAAAAATGTTGAACAGTTGTTAGGTAGTTTATACGCATTGTACTAAACTGTGGACAAACAGTATCTTCTTGTCCGTAGAAGCTTATTGCAACTATTTTAATATACTAGGGAATATTTCTGTGTGTTTCGCACACAAATAGGATTTATTTTATGTATTTCAAAACATAAAAGTGTTCTCCATTTTAGAAGTAGCTACTGTTTACATAGTTTTCTGCCATTGTTCTTTTACAGTTAACGAATCAATTTTATGTAAATTTAAACTAGAACATAACTTTTCCAAAAATATGTGTCAATCAAGTTTAATATCTATTAGTATTTCAATTATTTTCACGAATAAGCCATAATCAATTTAAATGTAGCTATAATTAGTCATTCCACAATATATCAGTTTTCGAATTTTCAAAAAAAAAATAAAATATTACAATAAATGTAATATACATCCATCTTCCATTTTACATACACATACAATAACATACAAAAAATAAAACTAAAGATTCCGAAATTTTCTATGATACTTATTTATAATTTTCCTCATTAATCAAAAAGTTTATTTGAACTTTAATTTTGCCTATATTTGTTATTCGAGTACTTATTACAAATCTGTTAAATACTTATTAGATGTCGTCAACATATTTGTTCTTGAAAGGAATATAACAATGCTTGACCACTCTACAAATCCAGAAGTTTTTAAAATACAAATAGCTTTTTTTAAACTACTTTATGCTTAAAATTTCTTTAAATTATTTGTAAATTTTAGAATTTACAAACACTTATCATGGGCGGATCCAGCCGGTTTTCAAGGAGGGGGCTGTCTCCTATCCGGGCGGGAAGGAGGGGGGGTGAAAGATTTTTTTTTTTGAATACAGTGATTGAAAACGTCTTTTTATATTATTTTACGATTACCCATTTTGAATAGGAATTAAGGATTACATGCTTTACCCAAAAATAAAGTTTTATTATAACAAATTGTAGAGAATAAACCATAGAATTGAACTGTAAACTTGAACATTTTAAATAGATTTATTTTAAAAACTTTTTTCACTAAATTACAACATTACAGCTACTAATCAACATTCTCACTAACGTATAGTACCTATATAGTTCCAGCCAGACAGGAAAAGGTAACGGCTAACGCGCCTAGGGCGTTGAAAATGTACATATTTCACAGAAATACCAAATACCCGAATAGTTCGGAACACTAAACCAGGTTTTCCTTATACTAGTAGTTCTGTGAACAGTAGACCTCTCGTAGAAATAAAAAATGTGGTTTTAAGCTCAGGTTATAAATAGTGTGCCAGTAAGGAAGTAAGTACAAGGTTTAGCCAGTGAAACATTATTTTGCAATTCCCGCGATTCCGGGATTTCTATTCTCGTTTTTTTTCTTTTCTTGAGCTTAACTGCTAAAGATTTTCTTTTAGAGGCATTGTGTTTTATATAGGTTAATACTGCGTAAGATAGCTAAAAAATATCGCGTTATAGAAGGACAACATAGAATTAAATATTTACATATTTAAATAACTAAAACTTAACAATGTATTTACAGTTCCATAACTTCCATATCATATTCCAATATTTGAAATAAGAAATAATGAAAACAAACGATGTTAAAACGTCGTGATAATGATCTCAACCCATGTACCAACACTTCCCACGGTGTCCAACGGTCATTTTTTGTATGTTCTTTATCACCGAGCGGTTTTATTTGTTTAATCTCATTTTGTAATTCAAGTAAAGCTAAGACATATACTTTTATGAAATTTACAATGATAATTTACAAGTATACAGTTTAATTCTTTGATTTATTCTCTACATTTTCTTATCCTCTACACTTTCTTATTATTATATGTAATTTTTGGGCAAAATATATATTCCTAAATTACTATTCAAAACAGGCTTAGTTTTGTTAGCAGTTTTGCAGTAGGAACATAAAAACTAGTGTTTTCAAAATAAGAAATCTGAAATTGATAAATATTTGTATACAATTCTATTTATAACTAAATTACGAAACGTTTTTACATTTATGAATTAATTAATTACAATAATTTTTACTACTTTTTATGTAGGCCTAAATTTGAACTTTATCCTTTCGTTACTGAACATGCTTGTTTCTTGAGCTAATAACTTTGTTAATTTTACATCAATAATTTTTTACAGGCATATATGAATTCTTTGAACCTTTATCTACAAAAAAGCTATGGAACACTTTTGAATTGGTTTAGAATAAACGTATAAAAATATGGTTGAAATACAAAAACTTGAACGATTTTTAACAAATTTGAAGTTTACGGCCATTTTGTGAGCTTACCGTTAGATATACGGGAAAACACCAAGAATACAATTTTGTTGAAAATCAAATTTGCTAGCCGCAAAATTTTTTAGTTTTTAAATTCGACTTACGGTTAAGCCACAAACTGGCTTTGGAAAAAGCTTACACTGAGAGAAACGGTCCGGCCGCCATTTTTATTTTATTTAATTGGTTAAAAATGAAAAATGGAAAACCCCGTATATATAAATGGCTCTGCCTAGAAATAAGGAACATTCATGCAAAAAATCATCAAAATCGGTCAGGGCGTTTGGCCGTAATCGTGAGACAAACAGACACACAGACGAAATGCCGAACGGTCAAGTTAAAACGGAGACCTCGCTTCGCTCGATCAATTAAACGAAAATATAGAACTTGCACTTCAAATCGATATAAAAATTATTATACGAATACTGCATATAGTTTTGTAATAAATACGCCAATTTCAAAATGTGCTTTCTCATTTTTTGAAAACTGTCCAATTGCAAGGGTTTACGAACAAATTCATATCTAAGAAACTATAAGAGTGACGAATGATTAGAAGATAATGGTAAAAAGTTAAAATCTTGACAAATCATGTGGTGTCCTTATCTTCTTATCAAAACAAGTCTATCTGACGATTATGTGCCTTTAAAAAGTGACAAGTTTGAGTCATTTCCTTACGCTTTCTAGCGCAGCATCAATATTGATTTAGGCAACTACAATTTTACAACGATGTATACATATATAAATATACTTTTTAGCAGAAATTTGTAAATACAAAAATTTAAGATTAAACCATTTTTTTACAATGTTTTTTGTTTTATTGATATTTGATAATATTTAGTGGGTGAAATATTTGATACAAGTTGTGTTGTCTGACACTACTCAATTAAACAGTCTGCCACTTAGACGGTTTAACAAAAATATAATAATCCAAAGGGGAGGCTTCAGCCCCCACAGCAACCCCCCTGGATCCGCCAGTGACACTTATTAAATATGAAAACCATTTAGGATCGCCCACTTCAAATGTGATCAACAAAATAAATTAATTTTTTATATTTAACTTTTTTAAACCTTTGAAATTATGTAACACTTAAAATGTGTTTAAATATCATAACACATATAAATATCATATATATAATATCAAATATAAATATGCAAATTTTGAAATATATAATTTTACAGAATTACCCAGGCTGTTGTACTTTTAAAATAAGTAAATTAGTATATTATCCTCTTTAAGTTTTCGGATTTTTGTTTCTTTTTTACTAAAGCCTAATTCAGGTCTACAAACCACTTCATCATTCAAATATTTGTTAAACATTTCCCAGTTAAAAAAAACGTATTTTCTCACAAAAACTAATTTTAAAAAGCTTTATTAATTTTTGTTTAAACACAATTTAAGTTTGGACACTATACAATAGTAACCATATTAATTTTCTA
>JAGFPH010012148.1:9300-23681 GCA_018207615.1 Philaenus spumarius | reverse complement strand
TTATCAATAAATAGAGGTACAATGAAAATGATTTATTTAATTAACTATACAAATTGCGTACATATGGAAATTATCTCGGGCTTTAACAATGTTTATAAGTCTTTTGCCGGCTTGCTAGCGGTTAGAAATCACATTAGTTGTAACACAAAATTTTATACTAGCCTACATAACAATTTAACAAAAACTCTTAACTACTAATAACAATTTCTTTACTTAGCCTAATGAAAGGGTGATTGATTGGTATGAGATGATTTAATGGTGATTACAATTTTGAATTTAAATTAATACTTTCTGCTTAAAATAAGATTGTCCTTTGGTTGATTATTGAGGAAGTTAGTGATGCTATTTGGTTGGTACTTTTGAATAGGTATGAATTTGTAATGGAAGTCTGCAGATCTGATGTTTTGTGATTACTAATTTAGTTGACTCACCCAAATGTCTTGGTAGATATTAAGTTTTTGATATTATATTTTTTAAAATTTTTATAGGCCTATACTGTACTTGATACTATTTCTTCTGGTTTCAATTTAGCAGATGTATGTTGAAGGTTTTTAAAAAATGTCTGCCATAAACTAAAATATCAACTGCTCTAAAACAAAGCTAGTAGTGAACTCCTCTACAATTGATTACCTTCTTCTTATTCTCTTTTGCAACTATCTTCCTCTTCTTCCTCCTCAACATTATTATTTCTTCTTTCTCCCTTTTACATATTCTTTGTCCTACACTTAAGCCTATATGGGTTTTTTTTACATATCATGATGAAATCTTATTACTAATGTTTTGAAATGTTATATGAATATAATGGGCTATGTGTTTCCTTTTTTTATGATTATGAGTATCAGGGACTGATGACTAATGATATGATCCCTGATATGATGTACCAACTGCTTTAAGAATAAATACGAATTTTTGGTATCTTTACAATTGCCCCCTTTTGATTTTAGAAAATGTACTGATTTTCTGAAATCAAAAGTGAAGATGCCGAAATTCGGAATTTCGTTTGTTCCCTCTTTGTGGTTGTCTCTGTGTTGCCATCGTTACTGAGGTGGTTCCTTGTATAATTTAAGAGTAGTCGTGTGATATATTCCTGGTTTTGTTTTCCCATCCCTGTGTATGAGAGTGTACGTGCACTGACCGACGTTCATTTATTCGTCTGCAGAAAAATGATTTCTGAAAATGTATTGTCATGTTGGATTCTTTAAACCGATTAAAGATGTCGTGAAGATGCGCTATATGTTCTTCGAATGTATTGTCGTACATCAGTATATCATCTACATACATTAATGTCTGGTCATTTGTAGCCCCCTCGAATACGGTTTCCAATGATTTTACTAAAGCCGCTTGCGCAGTACATAAACCAAATGGTACGACTTTGAAACAGTAAGTTTTGTTTTTGTGTTGGAATGCGGTGTATTGTTTTGATTTGTCGCTCAATGGAATTTGCCAATACGAGCTTGTTAAATCTATAGTCGACAACCATTTTGTAGATTTACATCTGGCTAGGATTTCGTTTACGCTGTAGTTATGATCGTAATCCGGAATAATCAATGCATTTAGCTTCCGTGAGTCAAGACTTAACCTAATTTCTAAATTTTTCTTGACTACCACTAAAATTGGATTGATGTATGGGCTATCGCACCTCTCAATTATGTTTAACGCCTCCATCTCAGCTATTTTATCGTCTACAGCTTGTGTATATTGTATTGGTATGGGATAATTTCGGTTTATATATGGAGTTTCTGTATTTAGTCTTATGTGGTGTATGTATTTAGTGTTAAGTCCTGGTAGCTCTGAAAATATGTCTTTGAACTCCCATAATAGGTTGATTAATTGTGTTTTCTGCGTCTTATTAAGTAGAGTGTTATTGTTAACGTTCTGTTCGAGCAGGTGTATATCTAGTGAAAATGTTGTTTGTTTTCTTTGTAACGTGTTTAACCTTAATTCATCTTCTGATTCGATTTTTAGGTTAGTTTGTGTTCTGGTTTCTTGTCGAGTAAATGAAATTGTTTCTTGTATTCCGCTGTGATTTAGTGTAACATAGTTGCGTGCAAAGTTGATTTGTGTTTGTAATATATTCATGGTATCGACGCCTAATATTGCGTTTTGTGTTAGTCTAGGTACTATAAGAAATTGTATGTGAATTGTTATTTTATCAAATGTTGTTGGTAGTAAGATGATGCGTTTTATTTTCTGTGTGTGTTGTCCGTTGGCTGTAATTAATGTTATGTTGGTGACAGGTATCATTGGATATTTGTTAAGTTTGTCGCGGTGTTGAGTAAACCAGTGATCAGATAGGCTCGAAACGTTACATCCCGTATCTAGAAGCATGTTTGTATCAACACTTCCAATATTAACGAGTATTTCTGGGCATAAATATGTTTTATGTTGTGATGTGGTTATTAATGTATTTCCCTCATCTGTGAGTAGAAATTCTCTATTACAAAATATATTATTTATTATTTTATTCGTCGATTCATTCGTTTCAGTTTCATAGATCTGCCTTTCTTGCAGTGTGTTTAGGTTAGGTTGTACCTTGTGTAATGTGTTGTGGTGTGTTTCAGTGTGGTTGTATTCAGTGTTGCCCGTCATTCCGTTATTATTTTCAGCATGAATAGTTGCCATGTCTTCTGTTGATTTGTTTACTTTCTGTCTACTAGATTCCTGGTGAACCACTGAAAAATGTTTGGAAGTATGTGTTGTGTCTTCCGGGTAGACGTTTGTACATTTCCCAGTGTTTATCAGTTTAAATTGTCAGTTGAACTAACCTTTATCGATTGTGTTGTGCTTTTGTCTGGTGTATTTTGATCACGGTATGTAGAAGCTAATGTTTGACAATTGTATTCTTGTGTATGTTGAGTGTTTTGGTTAACGGTGTGTGTATCTCTGCTCCTTGGGAACTGGTTATAGTTGGGTCTGTTAAATGGGATGTTTCTGGAGTTTAGATTCTCTGTCAGGTTAGGTGGGTGGTATTGAGAGTTATAAGTATTTGTTTGTGGCCTACGATTGTTATTATTATAAGGGTGTCTGTCACTGTAACTGTTGTATTTGTTTGCCCTCTGATTATATTGATTTGGTGATTCTAATAGTGTTTGTCTGTGTGCACTGTGTTCTTGTTGGTTTCTTGTAATTGGCCAAGAGTACCGGTTTGATTGGTATTGACGTGTGTTATTTGTATATGGATTGTGTTGTTTTTGTGTTGAATTTAAGTTAGGCCTATGAAAATCTGTTTGATTTTGTGGGTTTCGTCTAATTGCTGTAGTGTCAATTACATAAAATTGCTCTTCGTTGTCTATTTCTGTTAATAAGTACTGCATTCCTTCGATAGTTTTAATGCCTTGTACGCGTTGTGCTTGTCGGATTGTATCATCGTAATGGCTAGCTAAAATACGTACTATTTCTTCCTCACTTATTGTTTGTGTGAGCTTTCGCAACATGTTTACCTTTTGAATAAAATATTCGCAACGATTTAATCTACCGTGTCTAATCTACACCATTGAAATCATTCAAGTATTAGAGTTTTCATTGTTCATCACACAACATTATTAGGTTCAAATTATTCACAAATCAAAAATTACACATTAATTACAAATCAAAATTCACTCGTTAATCAAAAATTACACATCATTATTCACCATGGCAACAAATAAAATAAACTCATCTCCAACTTGTGGCAATTCTTTACTCAATCATTCTTAATTAACACATTTTAAATATCCATTCACATCACAAATCAAATTCTTTACAAATATTTAAAATTTACATTTACATTTACATACACTCATACAAATTTATCACACTATACCTGCATATCAAATTGTGAATAGAACCCTTGAAATGGCAATGACCCCCTCTTAAACAACGTATATGGATCATTCCATCAGAGTGCAACAACCAGATAAGAAATGGAGAAAGAAGAAAAAAAATTAAGTTACTTAAACTATTTACAAAAATCAATATATAAATATAAAATTGAAATTTGAAAAATATTTACTTTGTTTCATTTCATTTCCCTCATACATATATCCCATCATCCACTCCTAAATCAACCCCCATCAAACTCCCAATCATGTCGTTGAAGGTCATAGCATTGCTATACATTGTCTGTACCCAATGTACAAACCCCCACAACATTTCATTAAAATGAATTTAAAATTAGTAAAAACAAATCTAAATCTTTTAGTTTGCCACTCCCCGTTGAAACTATCATACTCGCCCCATTCGCACTGCAAGTTATTATATATTTATATTTTATATTTTTTTTTACAAATTAAAAAACAGTGAACAAAAACAAAAAACTATATACAAAGAGAATCAGACACCAATCAAGTAAGTATTTTTTCTTTTCTTTTTTAGGCCTTTTTATTACAAGTAGGCCTAGCCTATGTTTTATTATTTGTATTATTTTGTCTTTCTTGCCATTACTTTTGAAATTTCTAGAATTGTGTTCAGTTTTTTGTTTTTTATTTCTTTTCAATATACTCCTTCTTATTATTTTTAAATGATTCCTTACATCTCTATTAGTTATTCTCAATTTTAATCTTGTAGTTTTCAAATCATTGATAAGCCTATTCATTTTTAATTTAACATTAATTCCAGTATCAACTTCTTTATCCTTACTTACCTCCACAATAACCTCTTTATAAATATCTCCATTAACCTTTTTAACAATTCCAAATTCTACAACATTAGGCCTACTCTCTACCATGTCATTTCTTAAAACATAATCGTCGCATAATTCTTCCACAACTACTTCATTTACATTTGTTATTTCACTCTCACACACTGTTACAATAGGCTTTTAAAAATTGTTGTTAATATTACTATCATTTACTTTGGTCACACTATTTTCTACTTTTACAACATTTATCTCACTGGTCACATTTTCATTTACTTCTAGACTTTTCAAAACCTTACTAAATTTTAGGTTACTCTCTGCTTTTAAATCTTTACATTCTTTACTCATAACCTCCATCTCTGTTTGGAGATTATCTAATTTAGTGTTTAATTTATCATGGTTTACCTTATTGTCTACTTTATTTTCTTCCAATTTTACACTTAAATTTTCAATTTTACTGTTTAAATTATCGTTTAAACTATCATAATTTCTATTTATTTGTTCATTCATTTGTTTCATGAAACACATAAGTGCTTTTATCTCACTACCATTTACATTTTCTTCCAACCTAACTTCACTTACATTTTCTTTTGTCATTTCACTCATTTCTGAATTCCCCACCTCATCTCGCACACTCATATTGATGGATTGATCCATATCCAACCCTGAGTCATTCAGGCCTAACTCTTCTACCCTATTTGCCATATTTTAAAATTGTATTCAACAATTTGAAGTAATAAGTTGTCCGCCACAACGTCCCAAAAAAACCTCCAAAATCACCACGACATCCACTTCGCTTTCGTTTAACAGCCCCGCGTTTAAGGGCGCCATTTTGTAACGGAAAGCGTTACAAAAATAAAATTATATAAATATAAACTGTTAAAAAAAATGAGTTCGGAAAAGTTGTAAAAATAAAAAAAATGTTCAAATTAAATAAAATGCTATATGTGGATTATTGTTCACCTCTCCTTTACTTCCTTTATTTATTTACCTTTAAAAAGAAATCGTCGCTCATTATAACTCAAGTATCACCAATAACACTCCTTACTCTTTAACCTCAAAACAAAAATTATACATCATGTATCTCACCTTCAATCCAACTTAGAACTCCACCTTACACCTTAACATCAACGTACAACTTCACCTTACACCTTAAAACCTCATTTATGAAAAACCTTAAAAATCACCTTCATTCAACTCCTGTATGAAAAAATTAACAATCCACATATAACTTTCTGTTTGCTCTTTTAGCATTTATGTATTTGTAATTACTATTAATAATATACTATGTTAACTTTACTTTCTCAGGTTAGGGGTCTTGACTGTAAAGTACTTGCTGGTGGATGTACATGGTTAAATAAAGGAATCTAAGACATTGTGTTGGAACAACTAATCTTTTACTCAAACATTATAGAGAAATAATTATTTACAAGAAAATACACTGTCATCATAAGGCAAACAAGTCAATATGACGAAAATTTTTACAAAATATTGTTAACCCTATCTTACATGTATGACGCAATAGACTAAAAACGAAGCTATTTGTCAAAATGATTAAAATTTTTAAATTGCAGACTGAAATATTTATACCTTATGGCCATTACTACTTACGGAATTGTTTATTTCACAGTTTTCACCTAGGATTTCACTTAGACTGCACTAACACATCAAACACTCCTTACTTTGTAATGTGCATTTAGTGAAAGCACATGGCACAAAAAGTTCACTTCTCGTCGAATAAACACGACAGACATTGTCGTCGAAGCTTGTGTTAACGCTGGAACACTTCTACTTCACTTTAACACAACTTTCATTATTCCAATCTCGAAGTAACTACATTTTTTGTTGAGAAAATATACCTCCCACACCTTGTTATACGTACAACGTTTTTCGCCATATCAGTTAGTCTTCCGGATGCTGTACAAAGCCTTCCGTATCCCAATTGCTTTTTTGCTTAGCTTTGATGCTTACTATGATCAAGTCTATATTCACTTTATGCTCTGTTATATACGCTGATTTCTTCTACATGTGTTTTCTTTTTTTAATTCAACTGTTTTTTAATTATTAATTAAACTGTTCATTGTGCAATCATTTATCTGTCCTTCTTAACCATTTGTTCTAACCGCACCACTGTTTTTAATTGTCAATAACTTTTATATAGTTTATACACATTATATACCCTTGTTGATTGATATTTTTTAAGTCTGCTTTTTTTTTTACTTTATTTATTAATAGTCTGCCCTTTACTTTATCTATTTTTATTTAAATGATTTTACTTTAACTATTTTGCGTCACAAAAGAATTTATACGTATATAAGAATTATAAATGTTTATCATTATATATTGCGTCTTTTATTTTAATCAGACCACACCTCTATGTTTTAGTCATCATGGGAAATTATTAATTTATTATCATATAATATTCTTGTTACATGGCTTGTGAGTGTTACAAGGTCAGTCGTAACAAAGTCAAATTTATAATAATCAACACCTATAAAAGTGAGTGTACATATGTGAATAACATATAATATAACAGCTGATTTCATTCAACATCTGTAAACCCAGTGTAGATTATAGTTTGGGGTTATGTTTACGACTTCAATCGTTATAATTTCTTGTGAAGTTGATTTTTTTAAATATGAGTTATAGAACTAATGAATACTAGAAATACATCATAATATTTGCTTTGAGGTTATAAACTATACATAAATACAACTTTTTATCAACAATATATTTGTTTATAAAAATTTTAAGAAGAAATAGGCCTACCTATTCGTTTAACAGCTGATTTCACCCATGTTGCCTTAATGTTGTTTGTAAATAGTTTGTTTTTTAAATTGTGTATTTCTAATGTGTATCTAATCAATCAGCCTGTGATTTTTCATGGAGGTTTACTAGTTTCAATATAGATCTTTGAAAAACCACCAGATTCAACAAGTAAATGCTATTTTACAATAACGTTTAGGAAGGTTAGTATAATAGTAATCCACAACTTTAGTACAAAAACAAGAATTCACCATTTTCCTAACAAGTGGAGGATAAATCAAACAATTATGATTTCTAAGTTGTAAAAAACTACAAGATATTAAGTCATACAGGCAAATAAGCTCACTGCCATTGCTATCAAAATTATTGGAAGAAATACGTACAACCTATAATACAAAGGAAACAGTTCACTATAATCTTTTTAGTGTTTTGTATCGAAATGAAAACACAACTAAAATATAACTTTTGTATGCAAATTGAATGGGATATCATATCAAATGTAATAAAAAAAGGGATTTAAAATTGAAATAAACAATTTATATATTAGGCCTACATAAAATCTTTGATTTACTTTTTTGGTAGAAAACTCCTAAAATTAGAGTCCCCTTCTCAGTCTTGTACAGTAATGGTAAAAAAATACAAAAGTAGTCCACATTAGAGGAAAATATATCTCATTTCTATTTATAACATTATAAACATTTTAGTGATGTTTCTCTCTTAACCACAGAAGCCATACTAACAATTCCAATATAAAAATGATTTAAGTACTCAAAACTTTTACTTATTTCTTGATACTTACGTCAATTTGTTTGAATGCAGAACAATTGAAGTCGGTAAGTTCACGGAAATTTTCCCACTCCTTCTCCCAGACGAACACATCACAAATTTGAGTAGTCTATTCAAACAAAACGTTTTATTTAAATAAATTTAAGGATAAATATAGTAATGATGTTTACAAGTATAAAACAGGATTAAACAAACAATCTAAAACAAATTGAGAAAACCTAAAATTATTGTTACATTTTCTGTCTACAAATGGAAAACACAATGTACGACTTTACCATATCATACTTTTTTTACGTAAATTTGCATATATGTTGTCAACAACTCCTGCCCAGATGACAGATAACCAACAAGAATGGGGTGTTCTATTGGTCAAAATTGTCAAATTCTACCTTCAATAAATATACCATAGTATGTTCATCGGATGAGTGTATCGATTAAATTAGCAACAGATATTTCAAATAGATTCAGGTAACATCCAAACAAACTTGTAAATAAAATAATGTAATCTTATAACTGACCAAACCCGTCTAAGTTTCCTGCAACCTTCTTTTAATGCTCCTATGATGAAATTCATTACTAAGTTGTCCACATAATGATTACTAAATATTAAGGCTGTGCAAGATTGACTTTTTGTACGCAAGACAAAACGGAATGTTGTTTAATACAAATTATCAAGATAGAGAAAAAGAAGAGAACTAAGGTTTAGGATCAAGCGAGAAACAAGAATTTATTAAACACAATTTATCGAGATCGAGAAAAAAGAAGATTAGCATTTTTTGAACCAGAATGAATCAAAACTTTAATCTCAAGTTGAAAGTGAGAAATATCAAATACATTTTACATCATGGAAAGCAATATAAAGTAAATGGGGATAAGTTAATTATTAATAACTTAATCTTCTTTCGATTTGCTATTGTTACTAAGTTTACGAAAGATATTACAAATACAATGTATCTCACAGATATGTAATTTAACAGTTGATTATTTATTCTATCTAAGTTACTTTCTCACAAGTCAAGCTCATTAGTTATTTATATTAATTTTTATATAATTATTTTGGTTAAGTAATTAACTGCCATTATTTATTTTACTAAAAACCCAAGGTTATATAAAACTCAATCTCTATTAAGCTATGTTATTTCTCTTCAGTGTCAAGCTATTTTAAATAAGATATTGCAAAATCACTTCCCTGTTTTTAAAACTGCTGTTTATCTTCTTTTCATTCTAATGTAACATTTTAAGTTTTATAAAATGACTAAAAATAAAATTCTAGATTTTAAAAACATATCAAGAAATTTATGGCTGAATCGAGAAAAGTACAACCATGAAATAAATTTTATTCTTGACAACAAGATCGAGACGATATCGAGATATTTCTCGTTACTGCTCGATAATTTTGAGATCTTAAACACCCCTACTAAATATGCTAGTTTCTAAAAGACACTACAAGTTTGTCTGAATTAAACATGAATAGATTCTATACAATGCTTTTATTGTATTAAATGTAAGCTTTCTGTATTGCTAACAAATTATTTATTCCCACCCGTGACAATTTATATAATAACACTATATCAAACAAACAATAATTTATATTTCTACTTACAGTATTTTTTATATCTCTTAATTGCAGCTTCATGTGTACATTAAAACCAGCAACGACCTGAAAATGTAAAACTAATATTATATACTGCAAAAAATAATTTTTAAAACACAAAAAATAAGAAATAAAAATTAACTAAATCATACAAAGTTATTATTTCAAACAGTTACTAATAAAATCAAACTATCTCACCATCAAAAATACCTGTAATTTAAGTTTGTGACATATGACATACCTAATATTTTTTGCAATTCGAAGTGATGTCAGCCCCAATTAGTTTTACTGTAGTCTACTGTAAAAAGAAATTCTTGTTTTTTTTTTTATAATCAGCACGAATAATGTTGTTAATAATGCGAATACTGTATAGTATTTGTCCTTTCTCTCAAATTAACAAAAATATATTTTCCTGTTGATAAATCTTTTATGAACATTACGTCAACCTTTTGTACAGTCCCTTTGCGATGCTATAACTAAATTTAACTTTAATTCGTTTTTTGTTTCAGCCTAAATTTTTTCAAATTATTTAATTTTAAATTTATGAATTTCTTACACCACAACTCTTCTAGCTTTACACCAGATTCAAACGAGTCCTTGAAGCTACTGTCATTTTGAAGTCCGATAGTCTCCTCTTGAATATTGTCAGGAAGATCTCTAGGCTTCACATTGAAAGGATTTCTAAAAAGCTTTTTCTAAGATTGTGCCTTACTGCTTCAATGTTCTGGAAAATAACGAGTAAATTCACTTTTGAGAGTGCCTAAGTGGCTTAGTATGTTATGCTGCACCTGGACTATAACAGCAGCATAATCCTCACTCGCCAACAAGAGCTTTTAAACTCGCCAACTATTGAATGTTGTTTTTCTTCAACTTTACCTATTCAGAGATCAATCTTACACAAAAACGAACGAAGTTTATCCTCGAATGCAAATAAATATATTACCAACACCTTTCAAATTTTCGTTTCCAGAACTTGAAGTGTTAAGTTTAATTTATTCAAGTAACCAAAAACATCCACTAGATAAGCAAGTTGAATTTCAAAGCTTGGTTCACTCAGTTGCTCGAAGAAATGTTGGATTTTAGTTTCAATAAAATAGACTTTTACCTCCTCTCTCAACTCATATAAGCGTGCTAACTTATTGCCTTTTTACAGCCAACACACATCAGTATGATAAAGTAGTGTCTCATTCACTGAGTATAATTCTGCTCACAACTTTTTGAAAATACAAGTGTTTGCACTACCTTTAACAGAGTTCACCATCTTTATGGCCAATTTCAAGGCATTCAATAGGTCTCTCGGCATGGTTTTCGATGCTAATGCTTGACGGTGCATTGTAACTGTATCAGGGTTCTTTCTCTTTCACAATTATGCTAGTCTTGAATGTGATCCCAGCATAGCAGGTGCTCCATCGGTACTAAATCCTGCTAGCTTCTTCCACTCAAGGCCATATTTCTCAAAGTAATCACAAATGATGTTCATGACGTCTTTTCCGTTTGCTGTTGTTTTCAACTCTTGTGATCTTAAAAGTTCTTCTTTTATTCTGTTCTCTTCTCCCAAATATCAAACAAAAACTAGCAACTGGCTGCATTAAGATACGTCGGTACTCTAATCACACTGCAAACTAAAATAAGGACATTTTTCAATTTCCCAAAGTAACTGGTCCTCAATGTCAGTGGACAAGGTATCAATCCACGGCTTCACTGTATTGTTTTATAAAGGAATATCTTGCATTTTCCTAGAAGTGTCAAGTCCTAAAACCTGTTCGGCTGCTTTGATCAAACATGGCTTTACTAGTGTTTCTCCAATCGCTTGGGGTTTCTTCGCCTTGGCGATTAAGTGAGAAATTTTAAATGAAGCTATCAGAATTTTTTTAGACGACTCATGTGCTGCACCAGTTTTTCCTAGGTTAATTTTCTTTAACCCTACAACCGGCAGTGTTAAAGCTAAAATTGAAAAACCCGTTTTTAGCGTTTTGCAAGTATATTTTTAAAAAATTTACAAAAATAACCCCAATCCAAAGGTGTTCCATAGCTGTTTTGTAGAAGAAACTTCAAAGAATTCAAATATGCCACTAAAAATTAGTTTCTTTTGAAATTGTAAAAGTTATTAGCTTAGAAAGCAAAAAATGTTCAGAAACGGAAGGAAAAACCAACTTTATGCCTACATAAGAAATAGTAAAAAGTTTTTGTAAATTTTTCCAAAATATACAAAAGTTTCGTAATTAAGTTCTAAATAGAACTGAATAAAAACATTTATCAATTTCAAATTTCTTATTTCGAAAAAAACAGTTTTTATGTTCCAAATACACGACTGCTAACAAAACTGGGCCTAGTTTGAAACATAATTTACTAATATATGATTTGCCCAAAAATGAAATATTATTATAACAAAGTGTAGAGAATAAATCAAAGAATTGAACTGTATACTTGTAAATTATATTTTCATAAAAGTGTTTGACTTAGAATTATTTGAATAACAAAAGTGAGAAAAAATATACAAAACCCTCGTCTGTACAATCTATACAAAATGCGCGCGCAAACTCCTATGTCTAGCCATGTTGTAAAAGTCAGTTAGGCTTCAGATTCAAACGTTAGATGAGACTGTATTAGCAGTCACTTTCCCACAGTCCTACACAATAAACTGTTCAAATATAGCATATTTGGTTTACAGGGAAAGTTAGCTTGAAGCATTATGTTTACACAGATACCAAAATATCTCTAAAAAGCGATTGTGGTCACATAGATATCACGTGTAATAAATTTACACTGTTTATTGGTTGGAAAACTTACCAATTGCAAGGGTCTACAAAACGCCCCACAACTTTAGAACTATTTGTCCGATTTTTGATTGGATGACAGTATTAGGTAGGGGAAATTGTGAAGAATCCAACAATATCTAGGTTTACTTTAGAAGAAGTACTGGGCGGGCTTTAGAGAGAGAAGAAAGATGCGTTACTTCATCATGTTTTATGAGAAAATCCGGTGAATTGACGGGCGCCGAGTTTGTTGAAGGAAACTAATAAACTGCAACGATGATTACGTATGTAAATATAAGTTTACGAAAAAGTTGTAATTACAAAAATTAAAGATTAATTCATTTCCTTTCTAATGGTGCCGGTTTTTTACGATTGGAAGATTTTAAGTGGATTAAATTATCGATTATGCAAATATATGCAAATTCTCGCTATTGTTCAAAATGGTTTGCCAAAAATGACCTTCTGCCGGTTCTAGGGTTAAGTTTTCTAATTGTCCAGCGAAAAATTCAAGTGGCCGGTAACTTATGTTAGCATGATTTGTCTTTAAATGTCGTTTTAGCTTTGCAGGTTTCAAGGCTTCATTACTGAGAACCGCTGCACAAATCACGCACTGAGGTCTAATCTCTTTATTTACCTTAATTTCTGTAAATCCGAACTTGATATATCACTGACCTACTTCCGTTTTGGAGGCATTTTCAACAGAAAAAGTAAGACGAAATAAGTATAGACATTAATATCACACAATGTTATTAAACACAGCCCAACTACGCACGAAACTTACTACTCTGCTAGACTCGCCGCTACGAAGTGTGGACTGCGGAGTGAAACTGAGCAGTGAGAAACTAAGTAGAAGTAGATTTTGCCGGTTCAGCTGTTTCAAACAGTGCTGCCAAACATCATGTGACTGTGCATGGCACAATCACGTGATCACTGACTGCAGACCAGCGAACACACAAGATCAATTGGTCTTATGTGTTCGCTACCGCAGACTGTCTCTGCGACGCAAGTAGACCTAGCCACGAATTGTTCACCTATTATAATGTTATTGAAAGCTCGTTTTCTACATGATACACAAATTATTATGATTGTGTTACGGTATATTCTAATAAATATAATTACGTTAAAGATAATTCAATAAATATCTGATATTCATCAGGACGAATGTATTTACATCTTATTCTTGTTCAACAAAAATTTTAATTTTGATTTAATCACGGGAAAATATGACTTTTTATAAGTAGTCACCAGACTTTTGCGGACTACCCACGAGGTTCTCACGGACCACCTTTGGTCCGCGGACCACCAGTTGGGAAACACTGGATCTAACCTAAAATTGTTTTGAAATATTGATACTAGTAAACGCAATCAGCTGTTATTACTGTTATTGTTTGTAGTTGGTTGCTATAGTAATGCACATAAGAACTGTTTAAATAAAATTTTTAGGTTATAGCCAACATTAAAAAACCAAATTTGTTCTGTCATTTGTTTATTTTGTGTACCAAAGTCTCTAACATTGTACAGAAGAAGTTTGTACCAGTGAGCAACCAACTTTGATTTTTTTCAAAAACGTAGCTTTCTACATGGTAATTACAGAGATATATAGATTAAAAACATTATGTAGGCCTATTAAAATTATAAACTGTTCCTTGTTTTTTATAATTCAATATTTAAAAACTACTTTTACCCTTTTATCAAATGATTTCTATTATACTACAACAATATTTTTCATAACTTACCAATAAAAAAAAATTTTGCAATCTGAGATTTTCTTGGTAGTTAGTTATGTTAGCCTATCATAATGCGCATGCGAGATAAAAATAGACATTTAACCCTAGAACACTAGCGTACGTAAAATTTACGTGTG
>JAGFPH010012147.1:0-31515 GCA_018207615.1 Philaenus spumarius | reverse complement strand
TTTTTAAACTTGAACTTGTCGGAGTGGGGGCTGTTTAAAGACGCCATACCTCTGATAAACCTTCGTATTAAAGAATTATTTTATTACGAGGAGGATTTGCGCGAGTACATTATCAAGTGCCTAACCACAGACGAACTCGTTTCCAGCACACTCCCCGAAGTGGATAGATTGTACGAAGAGGTGAAGTTGTTCAAAAAATATGCAGGCAGTAGTTGAGTTTCACGGTTACCAGGATAACAACTATAAGTTTATAGTCAAAGAGTTTGCTATAGTCGGTGAGAATTTCTCCAGTGTCGTTGTTTTCAAACCGCCTTATACATTTGATCAACTGAATAGTGGCGCTCGGAGGACAGCCCTTTGGGTACAGAAACACTACCACCATATCGGCTGGGGAGAAGGTGACGTTCCTTACGACGAAGACGTGATACGCTCGCTGTGCAAACCGTTTTCCATAGTTTTCACCAAAGGATTGGAAAAGGCTCAGTTTTTGAGAAAGCTTGTTCCACACGTGGAAGAATTACCAGAGATGGAAAGATACTCGCACTGTACAGAGGTTAATTGTATATTACCTCAGCACTTTCAATACGACAGTAAGTGTGTCTTAAAAAGTGCTAAATATTATTACGATTCTCTTCTTAAGTTAAAAGAACAACACGGACTGTAAACACCAAAATTATTTGCAGGGCGAATGGCCAAAACATTGTATTTTTATTTATATCCAATGTATTTTGTATTCTAATAGCCGTTATTAATGTAAATACTTTAGTGTTGTAATTAGAGGGAATTATTAATAATAAACTGTATTTGTGTAACAAAGTTGTTTTAATGAGTCATTCCTATAACCATTTCTTTACCATTTTAATTTTCAAAAAAAAAGTGACACGGTTTTTGTACATGTCTAGGGATCAGTGACCGCCTTGACTCCTGGGTTAACGCTGTGTAACGAGATTTTAGTACAATGGTGTTAGAGGGTATTGCACAACATTGTGTATTGAAAACTGGCAATTAATAGCAGCCATGGTAAATAGGGGGAACAAAACAAGAATTTAAATGTAATTTATTTCTTACAAGGTTTTGACGGCAGCGCATTCTGGTAGAAAGTTTTAGAAATATTTGCTTGTCCGACGGTAACGTTTTCTGTTAGAGAATCAGCTAGTTCAATAGACAGTACAACGGATACAATTCTGCCGACTCGGCATTGTTACACATGCTAACATAAGTTTTGCTAATTCGTTTTGAATGTGTAAGTCTACATCTAAAGTTTGGTTATGTAATTACGTATATCATACACAAGGGTGTGGCAGAGCCTAAGGTTAGGTAAGCCAAATTTTTAGTTCAGCTAAGTGTTGTTCGGTTGGACTCGGGAGAGCCTTACGTTCGGGCAAGTAATTATAATAAATAATTGAAGTTGTAACATAACCTCAAAGTACAATCTATGCGGGATTTGTACAGTATAAACAGTCACGAGTACAGCGAAGCCTAAGTTTTTAGTTCGAAAAAGATCGGATAGGTCTGGGCCACAAAATTTGTAAAAGATTTACATTACATTTGCTAACTATTGGAATGTCTAGTCAGCATCTAGCTGGGGTGTCGATTTTATAACAATGTACACAAATGTTAGTCAGTTAGCAAGTCCAGAATGCTGGTTCAACAAAATTCGGGAAAAGCGTTAAGTATAATCGTGCTAATAAATAATTTAGAATATAAAATCATTACCGAAAGTTTTGATGTAAATCAAGGGTGCGGCAGAGCTTAAGGTCGTAGAAGTGGTAAAGTATCGAGTAAAAAGAATCGCGTTATAAATCAGAGACATTTTATTAATAACTAATCGATTAAACGGTACACAACATAGAGTAATTATTGATAATTTTAATGTTAAAGCTAAAACCGTGATTGTGTTACTAAGCTACCGTGTCTACCGACAAACATATGGAGAATTTATATTGAAACAAATTTTAGTTAGAGAAAGTTTTAACGTTAAGTAATACAGGCGGATTCGGTTAAGTTTGGTTATGTAATTACGTATAGCATACACAAGGGTGCGGCAGAACCTAAGATTAGGTTAGCTAAAGTTTTATTTCGGTTAGTTACGGTTTGTAAGAGTTGCGGCAGAGCCTTATGTTCGAAAAAGACCGGTAGAAACAGTTATATCATACGCATGGGATGTGGCAGAGCCTTACGTTGAGTTGAGCGAATTTTATATTAATAACCATTGCGGAGAAATTCCGTTGCGGGGAAATAGCTCTAATCACGACGGTGCTGAATAGCTGCCTGCGTGTACGAAATATATTTTAGAATTTGTTTGTACTTAAGCCTCCGTTAAAAACATTAACATTTTCGTTTTTTTCGAAATTTTGTTGCAAAATTTGGGGGAGGGGTGACCCCGGGGTTGAGTTAGACCGAGTACAACTTGTTTTACTTTTTAGAAACATTACGTTATATTTTGGTCGGTTATGTAGTTACGTATATCATACGCATGGGTTACGGCCGAGCCTAATGTTAGCCAAAATTTTAATTTTTACTAAGTTCGGATTGGACTCGGGCTGAACTTTACGTTTGGGTTAGCTTGGTTTTCCGTACAATATAACACATTTTATAAAAATAATTCGGGGTACAGCGAAGCCTAAGCTCGGTCAAGCCCGGCGTTTTGGTTCGGGTAAGACTGTTAGAATCAGTGTATATCATACGCACGGGGTGCGGGAGCGCCTATGGTTAGCCTAAGTGCGGTTTGCAAGGATGCGGCAGAGCCTAATTTTGGCCAAAATTTTATTTCGGATAAGTGGCCTTCGGTTGAACTCGGACAGAACCTTACGTTCGGGTTATCTCGGTTTTCCATACATTAAAACACATTCATAAAAATAATTCGGGGGTACAGCGAAGCCTAAGTTCGGTCAAGTCCGGCGTTTTGGTTCGGGTAAGACCGGTAGAAACAGTGTATATCATACGCATGGGGTGCGGGAGCGCCTATGGCTAGCCTAAGTTTATTTCGTCTAAGTACGAATTTCGGGGGTTGCGGGAGAGCCTAATTTTAGCCAAAGTTTTATTTCGGCTAAGTCCCCTTCGGTTGAACTCGGACAGAACCTTACGTTCGGGTTATATCGGTTTTCCATACGTTATAACACATTTTATAAAAATAATTCGGGGTACAGCGAAGCCTAAGCTCGGTCAAGTCCGTCGTTTTGGTTCGGGTAAGATCGGTAGAAATATATTACAAGGGGTTGCGGCAACGCCTATGGTTAGTCTAAGCTTTATTTCGCCTAAGTACGAATTTCGGGGGTTGCGGCAGAGCCTTACGTTCGGTTAGTTACGGTTTGCAAGTCTGAATTTCTCTAAGTCCGATTCGGGTTTACTCGGGGGCATTCGGTAGTGTTCGGGTTTATATAATGCACTTAATACTATATACCGACGACACTATAACAATTTAAAGCTAATAATTTCTCTAAGTGACCTTCGGTCGGATTCGGGAACGATCGGTAATGTTTGGGTTGTTATAATACAATTTATACTATATCCCGACGACACTATAACACCGTGCACCTGATGCAAGGTTGCTGACGGATGGTAAACTTATATACTTCACAAAACAGTACATTCTCAACAGAGTCGGCGTAGCTTAACCGCTAGCGCTGCGGACTCGGGTCATGGTGATACCCGGTTCGACTCTCGGCGACACCCAAACTTTTTTCAAAGCAAAAAATTAAATTAAATTAAATATTAATTATTACAAAACAAGATGGCTGCCAAAAAAAAAAGATGGCGGCTCAAAATTCCCCAAAGTCTTTAAAAATCCAAAATTCCCCAAAATTCCCAAAATTTCCAAAAATCAAAAATCTTCAAAAATCCAAAAATGTTAGGTTAGGTTAGGACCCCAAAAAAAAAAAACCCAAAATCCAAAATCCCCAAAAAATGGCTTAGGTTAGGATCCCAAAAAAAGGGGGCGTGGCTTGGGTTAGGAACCAAAAAAAAGTGGGCGTGGCTTAGGTTAGGAACCAAAAAGACCAAAAAAAACACCCAAAAAAAGGGGGCGTGGCCCAAGGTCAATGACCTTCCCCCACTCCATTTTACGCTATACTGCCCGGGACTCTACTTTGGGGACTCGGTGTTCAATCTTGAATTATACTACAGTAAACAACAAACGTAAATTTACAAACTATTTGATCATGCTTCAAGCGGATTGTTTTCCTAAACAGTTTGAGAGTTTGTTTAGCGTTTCTATAAATATATTTAAAATCCTTCACGTTTTACCCAACAAATAGAAGCAAACAGATGAAGAATGCTTTGACAGATCAAGTCCTTTGATACACACAGCTCAGTTGGAAATCAAAGCGAAGAAAAGCGACGGATCTTGTCGATAGACAAGTTTTATACAACTGGGTAACCTTTCACAATGTTGTATAGAAAAGACGTCTTTGCTCATAAAACTGGCAAATCTACCAACTTGTATTCCTTAGCGCCTTCTTAAAAGAGAATACATTATATCATCATTTCTTTTGGATATTGTACTATATGGTATTGTTTTGGTTTGTTTTTAAACACGTCATCAAAATTATTCATAAGTTTTAATGTACTTAGACTGTAATTTAATTGTTCTTTTCTTTTTACGCGTTTCGGAACTTAAGTCTCATCATTGAAATCCTCGCTCAGTAGAGGTCGTCAAACATTAAAACACTAAAAACATACACATTAAACAAACACCTGTTCGCACCTCGACTTTGTTGTTGAACACTGCTTGTTATTTCCATTATCTTGTTTTATTATTACCTTACAACGAATTTAACTGTAATAATGAGTTTATCATTTAACATTTCGTATCGTTCACCATCAATCTATATATATAAAAGCCAAATACCACTCACTCACTGACTCATAACGATTTCTAAAAAACTACTGAACGGATTGGAACAAAATTTGGTATGTAGCTTCTCTAGAACCATAGGTGCTCAATAAGAAATTGTTTTAAGAAAATCGAAATCTTAGGGGGGATTTGGGGGTCAAAGTTACTAAATCACGATTTCTAAAAAACTACTGAACGGATTGGAACAAAATTTGGTATGTAGCTTCCTCTAGAACCATAGGTGCTCACTAAGAAATTGTTTTAAAAAATTCGAAATCTTAGGGGGGATTTAAGGGGTCAAAGTTACTAAATCACGATTTCTCTAAAACTACTGAACGGATTGGAATGAAATTTGGTATGTAGCTTCCTCTAGGGCCCTACGTGCTATCTAAGAAAGGTTTTCAAGAATTGGAAATTTTAGGGGAGGTTTAAGGGGTCAAAGTTACTAAAAATCCCCATAAGAAATACATATTGTTATATATTTATTTATATAATATATTTTTTGTTAATATAGGCCTACATTTTAACTTTGATTTGTCTATCCGTGCAAAGCCGGATCGGCCCAGCTAGTCTATAAGTATAAAATCCAAATCCACTGACTCACTGATCACATTTCTCAAAAACTACTGAATGGATTGGAATTAAATATGGTATGTAGCCTCCTCTAGGTGTAGGTGCTCACTAAGAAATGTTTTCAAACAATTCGAAATTTTAGGGGGGGGGGTCAAAGTTAGCAAATCACGATTTCTCTAAAACTACTGAACGGATTGGAATGAAATTTTGTATGTAGCTTTCTCTAGGGCCGTAGGTCTTGCCTAAGAATGGGTTTAAAAAAAAAATCGAAATTTTAGGGGGGTTTGGGGGTGTAAAAGTTACTAAATCACGATTTCTCCAAAACTACCGAACGGATTAGAATGAAACTTAATATGTAGCTTCATATAGGGCCATAGGTGCTCGCTAAGAAAGGGTTTCAAAAACTTTGAAATTTTAGGGAGTTTAAGGGGGTCAAAGTATAGTATATTTATTGATATATATTTTTTGTTAATATTTAACTTTGATTTGTCCATTCGTGCGAAGCCGGATCGGGCCAGCTAGTATTTAGATATAAGAGGTTTTGTCATGACTGAATGACCGACTATAAAATTCTGGACATTTAGTACTTAATATAAGGAAGAACTTTTTCAATATACAAAATAGATTGTAACTGAAACATTTAAATAAAACCGTAAAACCTTATGCATTTTTACTTTTCAGCACTGTTTAAATAGTTAAAATGCTGAGTCAAACTAACAACAAAGTATCGTTCAATGCATGAACAAAATTTCTCTATATTATTTAAACGATTTCCTGTCTAATTAAAGTACAATTGAAAAAACATAGACCATGGCCGGAATTTGAACCCAGGACCTTTACCATTCCGTGGTAACGCTCTGCCAACTGAGCTATCCTGATCACTCCAGATATTGGTCGATGCTATCTCACTTGTACTATTTTACTAGGTTCAAATACATGTTTCTTCACTTGTAATTTAATTAATTAACCCTTGCAGTAAGCAGGTAAATTATTACAAATTAAATATAATAATTTCTTGTCATTCACGAAAACATTGCTATCCCCACTCTACCCAGAACCAAGAGCCTCTGTCCTAATCAATCATCATTTACGTGGAATTATCATAGTATACAATAATCTGTTTGAATTTGCTTCTCCGCAGAGATTTTGAGGAAGCGAACTAGGGCGAATCTTTCTAGTAAACTTTATTAGGCCAACTACAGCTGATCTTCTTTGTTTAATGTGTTATCCATAGAACATTATTGGGCTACTTTAACTTCTACCCAACTTGAAAACAATGCACTTTTACGTTTTTCGATCCGATTCAAAATGGTTGAGTTGTACCGTTTAATCGTTTTTGGGTAGGAATTTGAGGAGTATACAAGCCCGAGCACGATTTGTGAGTTATATCATTCGAAAGGCAATTCAATTTACTATAATTCTGTGGAAAGGCAGTTTAGGTACGATTCCCGGAACAAGGAACAACATTCATAGGAAACTCCCAAAATATGATTTTTTCACTATCCATATAATAATATAATTGCGCAGTTTCTCCCACTCATAAGGACGAGTACAATTTGTAGGTTAAATCATTCGAAGGCCATTAAATTTACTATAATCCTGTGCAATAGTATATTTCGTCACAAGTCCGGAAAGTGGCCGTTACCGGTGCACGATCGAGTTTCGAGTACGAGACGAAGCCGAGTACTTGAATTCGATCAAGCACCGGTATAGCACTTTAGGACGAGTTATGAACAGTACTTTTCATCATACCACCTTTTATATCTAATACAGGGTGGCTAACAATAAACTTGGTCCTACACCCCTCTTAACTTGTTATTTGTTGGTATATTTGAACTGTTTCCAGCTATTAAGTACAAACAAAAGTAACTTGTTTAAACAATCAAATATTTATTAGGTTAAGAGCAGTAGGTTATTTTACAAATTGTAAGAAATGTTGATGGTACAGTTTTGGTTATTCGATTATGTTAATCCCCGAATTTGGAAGTTTCTTTTGTAAAACCTGGACGTTTTCAGAATGTCAAAAACTGTTAAACACATTTTGGGTATCCGTTTGAAAGTCAGGTGCTCTTTCCAATATTTATTCAGGAATATTAATATTTGAATCAGCCATTATAAGTACGTTTACTCTTTTACAATAGTCTATAGGCTAATAAACTAACAACATCAAAGGTTTGTTATTGTTCAATTTGTTTATGTTGCTAGAAACAGTCAGCTGTTTAAACATTGTATAATGGAATACGGTAAGTAGAATAGCAGCGCTCGTGGTGACAAATCGTGGAACCTTCTTTCCCGGCCTAGTCCTTTTTACAGTTTTACCCGGACTGTTTACACGGCCTATCGGGAATCGATTGGTTTCAACCACAGCTGATGGTACTGAAAACAATGGTTTATTGCGTCGGTATGATGAAAAGGTATTTTAGTTTCAGTTCCCGGACCTAGGAACAAAATTCATAGGATAATCTCCATAAATGATGTCTTTCATTATCCAAGTAAGATAATTGCTTAATTTTTCCCACTCATAAACCGGAGTACAATTTGTGAGTTATATCATTCGAAAGGCAATTAAATTTACTATAATTCTGTACAAAGGTATTTTAGGTACAGTTTCTGGAACAAGTAACAACATTCATAGGAAACTCCCAAAATATGATTTTTCACTATACATGTAAGATGCTAATTGCGCAATTTCTCCCCTTAAGCTTAATTTTTCATAAGCCCGAGTACAATTTGTAAGTTAAACCATTCGAAAAGCAATGCAATTTACTATAATCCTTTTCAAACGTATTTTTGGTACAGTTCCGAAACATGAAACAAAATTCATGGGAAACTCCCAGTATACAATACTAGTTATTCTCGGATAAGAAAATTCCGCTACAGTAATGCGGCAGTGCTGCTCACGTTTTATCCTATTTAAGGGACTTTGTAGTAAAAAAAAATTTAAAAATACGTTTTTTTTAGATTTTATTATTTTTTACTTTTTTCCGAGCATTCTGTAATGTAATATGTGTATATTTGCAACACATTTTCATTAGAAAAGAAATGTAGGTTATATTTTTTCGTTTCATTTTCTCGTACAGAAGTTCGTCCTTAAAATGAAACTTGCCCCCAAAGTGAACTTTAATGGTGCAAATACCAAAAGTCCTTAACTTGAAGTGCAAACTATACTCATAAACATGCTGTGCCAGCAGCCATTATGTTAGAAATAAAATATATTTTCAGTGCCTATTCGAAAAGAATTTGTAAAAACAATGCCTTCACATGTGAACAAAAATCCAAACGAGTCAATTAACAACATTATTTGGCCAGAATCCATAAAAAAAACACTTTAATCTGTAAAAAAAATTGAAAATTGAAGTGTTAGGTACTATTGTTCCATTTAAGTACAGTTCGATTGTAAAGTGCAGGTTAGAGAAACTATGTAGGATTCTGGAAGTAACTGAGTAACAGTTCTAAAACAAAATTGACTATAAAACAAATTTAGATGCCAAAAAAGCGGCTTTGGAATTTGCAAAGAGGAAAGGGAGGCAGAAGATTAATCTAATAAGAAAAAGGGGGTGACCAGTAGGAAGAAAAAACTGTTTAATATGGTGTTTCAGTGAGATTGACAGTACTTGTTTGTAGTTTTTGATTTTACCAACAAAATTACGTTTTATTGGGCCCATACACGGTACACTTTTCTATTAACTTCTTAAGCTATTAAACTGTTGTAAATTTTTCTTTAACTTACTATGTTACTTATTTTTGTTGGATATTAGTTTTATTGTTGGTCAACAAAAAATATTTTCATATTAAAAAAAAAAAATATTTGAGGACGATTTAAAAATACTCAATATTTAAAATACAAATTGGTTTATTTTAAAACTTAAAAAAATGTTATCATTTAAAAAAGTCTGAATTAATTAATTGTGTAATAAATGTTAACTCTCTAAACTTATTTGTTTTGTAATGGTTCTTTAAGTTCTTGTATATAACATGAAAACTTCAAGGTCCCCTTAAGTTACTAAGTTTTAAGTTTATATTGTTTTTTTAATGTTTTGGCTTTCAATTCTTATACAGTTGACGGTACGGAACCCTTGACAAAACCCGTCTATAGTTTGTTTACACATGCTTTGGTTAGAAACAAAGGCTTCAGTGAAGTTTATACAAAACTACATCTCCTTTTGACGCAGGCAAAATATACTTATAATATAGTGCAAACGTTTTGTAACCATGGGAACAGGGCTTATGTAGGATAAAGGGCATAATTTTCCTTTGTCTATCGAAGCAGGTGAACTTTAAAAAATTTCATGAAGGTAAGAACATAGACAAAGTGAGGTATTGATGCTGTGGTGAAGCGACTTAAATGCTGTAATAAATAGTACTTTTGATGAACTTTCTCTTTGGTTTGCTGTAAATTGAACAGGGAAAAAACCCAGATTGTTCATTTTAATCCAAACAAGCAGGAAAAAATGTGAAATCAATTGTATTTTGGGAGGTAGGCAGACTGTGGAATCACAGACAATATTTCTGGGAATTTTGGTTGACAAGAATTTCTCTTGGAGGCCATTTATACAAAACTTAACTAATCAAAACTTCATTCCCTCTGCTATCAGATGCTGGTACTTAGAGATGTTGTCAGTCCCAAAATAAGGAAACTGGTCTATTATGCTTTGTTTTTCTCCAGAATTCAGTATGGAATAGAGGTCTGGGGTTTGGCATCAGACATTGCAGATATTTTTAAAGTGCAGAAAAAGTATATTCAGATTATGAATTTTGGTAGTCTTAGAAGTTCTTGTAGAAATGTTGTTCGTTAATTTAAAATTGATGACTGTTCCAAGCCTTTTTATTTATAAGTGTCTTTTGCTAATTAAGAAGCAAATAGATTTTTTCATTGAAAAGCAGAGCTTCCGTGCTTATTCAACCCGTAATAGGGAAGTCCTTAACTACCTAAACTATCCTAAGCATCGGCTTTCTATTTTTGAAAAAACACCTTATTACATTGGAATTAAATTGTTTAACAAACTGCCCACTGACGTAAAGAATTTAGGTGAAAAATAATTTAAAGCCAGCATTGAAATGTTTTTAATACAGAGGGCATATCATTCTGTACAAGAATATTTGGATGAAAGTTTGGTGAAGTAATGGGATTTTGAAGAGAGTAAATTGTGGGTTATTTTTCTAGGTGTGTTTTAGTTTAAAATGGATATTGTAATTTTACGCCTAAAAATGGATGAAAAATGTATAGTTATGAAATGTTATGAATATTATTGCAATGTATCTGAATTTTTAATTTTGATTTGAGTTTTCACCTGTTTTAAATTCCAGTTACCAACTGGTTTTTGTATGAAACGTTATGTGAAATAAATTATTTCTATTTCTATATATAGAGCTACTTCACAGTCAGCTGTGTCTAGTAATGTACTATGTAATGATGGAGCTGTAATACAAAGGCACTTTGTAAAATATAAACCGTCTTTATATATAGACTTTCATTTTATAAAACGATCTCTATGCACATTATACAGTTATTTCAAAATCAAGTAACTCTATACAAAAACATCAGGAAATGAAATATTATGTTATACTTTAATGGAATAGAACAAAAAATATGTATTTTTTTATGTGTAAACTTCTAAAGGCGCACCACGTTTATCAAATTTCCATACATGTGCGTATGTAGAGTATATAGTTTTCTTGTTGCTAGGGGTGAATTGGTTTTTACCGTCACGCGTTTCACGATGCATTTTATGAAACGCTCCTAATGTGAAACGCTCTATTCCATCTGTTTGAAAAAAGTTTTGGTCTTGCCGAGATTCTCGAACCAGCAGAGTCAATCACCATAGACTATGGCCTTAGCCGGTTAGGCCACGAATTCATTGCTAATTTAGTACATTAGAGTTGGGTACATAAGTGTAACAGATTGTCCTACGTCATAGGCTTAATCTGTTATTTTGTTTTCTTGATTCCTGTGGTACTGAATATAATTACATTCAAGAAACATGTGTTGGTTCTTCTGTTTAGGCCTAACCTCAAATTATTTGTGTGTTTAATTTGAATTTTATGTATTTCTGATGCATTATTATATAAAATATTAGCTTTTTTTGGTATCGCCAAAGAAGTTTACACTTCTCCCGTGACTTACGCACACAATTAATTAATTTTTTTATTTAATGGTCCCATGTACGAATAAATCTTTCTATATTATATAATAAATACTGCAAAAAACGTATGCGCTATGATCCAGGTCAACACTACCCCCAATACACTAATCCGATCCAAGTGCCTCTGTCCCAATCAAAACTCAGACCCTACTGCGCATGCGTCAGTAGCCAGATCACCTCTATCCCGCCACCACCCTTTCCTGATCAAAATACCACTGTCATGATTAAATGGCTGTACTGCGCATGCGTACAAATCCTGGTCATCACTCTACCCATGTCCAAGTGCTTCTTGTCTAATCAATCATCCTATCCATAAAATGCATAATATACAATGATCTATTCGTATTTGCATAGTCGCTGGGTTGGTAAGTAAATCGTGCAGGGAGTGGTTTTGAATAAAATTATAAACGATGTTGTAAAAGTTAATAGTATACATAAATTACTGTAATACATTTTGTCTACGTTTGTTTGTAACGAGAAAAATGTATAACGTTTAATTCGAGTTAACTTTGGGTAAATCCAACGCCCTTTGATTTATTCAACTCACGGCAAAGCCACGCAGAAAGTCACGCACATAAAGGCACGTGTGATAACACATGCAGTGTCGGAATACGAAATATTTGTGGCAACCAAAGGGCGCGGTCGGTTTCAAATACATTTGCCAGAGATGGGGAAAAGTTAAAGTTGGAACTAACTTCTAACAATGTGTTTCGGTGACGTAATCAATTTCACTAAAGGACAAATGAAATTACGTCTCGGTTTCCAAAGAACTTTTGCAAAATAAAGTCACTCTTTTAATTTAACCCAACCCAAAAATGTCAGTTTTACTTTCTCACTATACTATAGTATAGAGAAAGTATAGTGAAGCAAAAAAAAATCGATGTTGATATTTTTGTAGAAATATCCGTTTTGGGACCACCTGAGTCCAAAAAAGTGGCTTTTACAACATGTATGTCTGTATGTCTGTATGTATGTATGTCTGTATGTATGTCTGTATGTATGTATGTATGTATGTTTGTATGTATACAAAGCTAGAGAGAAAACTATTCGATCGATTTCAATCAAATTTACACCAGACATGTCAAGTCGGCCTGTATAGATGCACGAAAAAGGGTTTTGAACATTTTTGAAAAATAAACCCCTTTTATGCCAAAAAACCCCCAAAAAATCAGTTATATTTTTTTTATAAAATATGGCTTTAACGATTTTGAAAAAAATGGCTTATTTGTAGCCTTTAATGTGCCCTACCATATGCAAAAACTGCATATTTCTAAAAATTCTCGTTTAGCTAATAACAATAATAATAACTGATTTTTGGGAGTTTTTTGGCTATAAAGGGGGTTGTTTTTCAAAATTTTTCAAAACCTTTTTACGTGCATCTATAAAGAGCTAATTGAAGTGTTTGGTGCAAATTTGTTCGGAATCGATCGAATAGTTATCTCTCTAGATAATAATAATAATATTTATTAGTTAATCTCCAACTTTAATAAAAAATCACCTCTCCTACTCCACCCTACAAGTCACAGTGAATCTGTTTAATAATTTAAATATGTTTGTGAGAAAGTATGTGCCAGTTCCTGGTACCGTTTATTATTAATTTCTTTAGTATTCAAAATTCGTTATTTTACCTAATAATAACAATTTTTGGTCAACTTCCGTAGATTCCAAAAAATACTTTTCTTTTTGTATTTTGAATAAAATTTAAATGTTTCCTTACCTTAAAACTTTAATTTACTCAAGTACTTTTTACTTTTATGATTTGAATCTCGCACGGCTATCACCTTCGCGTCTAGCGAAATACAAATAACCGTGAAAAACACAAATTCTTAAATTCCTTGTCGAAGTTCAACGTACATTTTCACAGATAAACCCCGTCTCGCTTGGACTTGTCCTACTTTGCTCTACACACGTACAGGCACCGATGCTAGTTCAGAAAAATATAAATTTTTACAAAATTTGCGTAAATTTCGAAAATTTTAACCCTCACGGGCCCTGAATAATAAGTTTATATCTACTAATTTATTCCTGTTGTAGTGCCATCTTTATTTTCTGAAAAATCTGTATTGGCTTTGAAGTAAATAAAACTCTGTTTTTAACGTTAAGACATTTTGAGTTCAAACAACTCAATTTTCGCTTTTAAAGAAGATACAAAATCACCATAGTATATTAATATATACTAATATTATAGAGAGGTAAAATTTGTGTATTTGTATGTAGGGGATAATATCTGGAACTACTGAACCGATTGAACAAATAGTTTTAGCAATAAAAAGCTGCACTATCCCTGAGTAACGTAGGCTGGAATTAATTTTAATTTAAGGGTTGATACAACCAATAAAACAATAAATATTAATTGTTATACTTTCCTTAAAGCTAGAGAGCTGAAATTTTTTACATTTATTTCATACAAGATACATGGAAAATGAATCATAGATTTACATTTTGTCGCGTGCTGTTGAGGGGTGAAATGTGAGAGCAACCACTAAAACAATAAAAATTAATTGTGTTATATTTTCCTTAAAGTTAGTAAGCTGAAAATGTTTACATTTACTTCTTAACAAGATGCATAGAAAAGGTATCATAGATTTACACTTTGTCGTTTGGTGCTAAGGGGTGAAAATGAAATAACAACCCCTATACAAAAATTTTATTGCTATATTTTCCTTACAGCTATAGAATAAACCCTTAATAAATTAAGGTATTTAAAAGTCGTAAACCACTACTTATGTTACATTCTAATTAAAAAATAAAGAAGACATATTAGAATTTAATATTCAGGCCTACTTATATAAACTCATTTGTTTGAATTTATTTCGCCGCGATTCACTGCAGGGGTTGGCGATCGAAGCGAGCAACAGGCGTAGCCCTCTAGTTAAGCAATAGAATTGTTACTATCCACTAAACAAAACAGATGTGGTTCTACTTTAAAATTATTTAAAATCAACACCCCCTCCCCTCCCTCTCCTGCCACTAAACCTACACAAGTACCAACGAAGAAAATTTTCACACCGACATAAATCAAGCATACGAGAGAGAAGGAAATAGATAATTGATATGGAAAATAGTCTGCTCGTGGGGATGACTTATAACTCTAGTTTAGGTAATGCGCTCTACTTGGAGAATTGCCACAATAGTGAAGTTAAATCGTTAATTGGTGTAACTGGGTCGTATTTCACAAAAACCTCTCGTGATAAACAAAATTGTGCCAAATAATAGTTACAATGACATAGATGCTAAATGCTTTTGTTATGTCATCAAATTTGGTCGTATCAAAACCGATCTCATGATATAGATTTTATAGGGAATACAGTATCAAACCTTTGTATTCATTTAATGAGCAACTCCCCTCCCCCCCCCCAAAAAATATTGATTGTTTTATTTTCCTTAAAGTTAGAGAACAGAAAATCTGGCACTTATTAGTTTTAAGTGTTTTATGGGAAAGAAAATAAACAATAATACACGCAATTTAAATAGTTACGTCTAATGGGTGAACTGGAGGGTAACAGCCAATTTACAATAAAAATAAATTGTTATAATTCCCATGATTAACACCTTTGTTTCATAAGTGGTAATCTGTTTGGATTTGATTCGCGCAGGGGGTTGGCGAGCGAAGCGAGCAAAAGGCGGGAGTCCTCAAGTATTTGTATGGACTCGTAACTAATGATAATTTAAATTTACATTTCTGAACAATACTAAACTTAAAATTTAACAATTGTTCATCTCAACGAAACTGAATTCATGAAACCATAGTTACAGCTACACATATTATTAACATTTTTCACTAATTGTGTGCGATACTCAAAAGCTGGATTTAAAACATTGAATCTATCCAAATTATAAATAGTACAACAAATTACAATGTTTAATAACAGGTCTGGCAAATACGACTACTCACAAAGGAACTCGTTTCAAAATGCATTTTCCAATTCTCGCTATGATCTTGATTATGGTACGAAGTACTCTAATAACGCCTGGCAAAGCTATGGAGACGATCAAGCCAAGTACACGGACAAAGGCCAGTTTATATATTGGAATGAAATGAGAAACATAAATCAAGACCCGTGGAGGAAACACACATTCTCGAGTTATTCTCCGTTTAGAAAATCAAGCTTTAAATAGGCCTAACATTAATTGAACAAGAATCCGTAACAGCTACATAGAAACAGAACTAAATCTTAACTTGTACAACATACTGAAGCACACAGCCACGGATTATATTATATGGAAGTTGTACTGACTGTACCAATCAAATTACCTACGTTTATCTTTTAAAAAATTATCTGTATTTCTTGTTCTAGCTTTAGCACTCGATTGAGGAAGAACACAATAATTTGTTTAAACATTGTAATCACTTAACAAAATAAAGTGAAACCCCACAATCTGACCCCACAATGTGTTTTAGTTTTATTTAATTGTCTAATGAGTTTGCATTTTTTGAAAGTTGGTGATCCTTAAACCCGTAAGGTTGTATTACACTCCACTTGGTTAAATTATCAAATTTAATAGCCCACGTTGTGGAACTAAGTTATAATACTATTAGATTACCAATGCAATTCAAAACACAAAATAGGTTTACAATTTTAATACTTCTTTAATTGAAAGAAAGAAAAATTAATATATATATGTACAATTATTCACAAAACAAGTTAATTCAAATCAAATGTTCGTTATAGTCTTTATAACACTCTTAGTATCTCGGGGGGTCAGTGCCGACTTTTCCCAATATTATTTTATTGAAAACAAAAGTAATGATTAAAAAACAGTTATTCTAGATAAAGATACAAATTGAAAAGGGGAAAGGAAAATAGTACAATGTGTTATAATGTATGTGTATGTAGGTGTATCAAAAGGGGAATTATATCGAAGTTAAATTTATACTGATGGTCCAAACAAATTCTTCTTATAAAAGTATTTTACAAAGTCTTTCCAAAATATGTAATATTAAAGTTTTCACTGATGGATGGTTTGAAATATAGATAGAGTTAATTCAGGTAAGTACTTATAGGCCTATGGATAGATCTCACCCAGTTTATAACTTCTTCTTCTGGTTATGGGACTTTAAATGATTATTTATTATTATTACACTTCACTTGAGTTAAGGTAAGTTATTTATTTAAACGTAGACAAAGTTTGAACACTAATAATCTTCAATTTATTGGAGAGCGTTGGTCATAGGTCTTGCTTCTTAGGCGTCTCTTCAACAATTAAAATCCTGGGATCAAAAGTGGCTTGCTTTGGGCCTTCAGGAAATGGGTACATAAGGCCTGGTGAATTTCGTATCTTCTGGGGTGTGGATTGTTGTACAAAAAAGTGTAATTTAAAATGTAGTGTATTTATTTGGTGTTGTTTTGATTAAATTTTGAAATAATTTTGTTTTACAACTAATATTGAATAATAAAATTAAAAAGAAATTGATTAAATAAGAAAATTGCATAAAAATACCAAAAATAGCTCCTTGTACAAATTATTTTCTAACATCTACTATTTACAATTAAAACTATACATTTGGCTTTTAAACTGGTGTTTTCCGCGTTGCAAGCGGTCACATGACTGTGGGCGGGGCTTAATAAACATGTCGTCTTCCTCTATCTAACTTTTGCCGTTGTTTCGTCGACTTTCAATGGATTGTTATGGCTTAACGGTATTTCCTATAAAATTTTGCCAAAGACATTTTTGATGAAGAATCTTTCATTCTATCTAATGGTGTTCTTCATTTTTTGATTTGAATTTTGGTTCTCTTAGGATCGATGATTGTATTTCTGATATGGCCTAGATTTTAGTATGCCGGTCTGATTTCGAGTGGATTAAAAAAAATGAATTTCGGTCGAACGCTTGTTGATGGAGTTAATCTTATAATTTGGATGGATTGGTTGATTAATTTAGATGAATTTTGATATAGGAAAGATAGGGATACGAGGTCTGGAAATATTATTAATTACGTAAAAAGTTATCGAAAGTCGGGTGTTTTAGAATCTTGTTAATTTGTTGCTTGCGATTCCGTCCGCTAGATGCCGTCGGTCGGATTGTTTCTGAATGATTTTTACTATCAATCTTCTGTCTCTCTCGCACTCATGCGTGTTTAGTTGAAATACATTAATGTATGATTCTTTTGGCTTGTTAATAATTTTGTGGTATATTTTGAATTGTTACAGTTGTCAAAGTAGCAGATTTTCAAGCTTGTATAAGCAGAATACAAATTTAATACTTTTAAAAAGTTTGCTTACTGGCATGGCTTGTGTTGGACGTTGTATTATAGGAGTGCATTATTGTTAATATTTTTGTACGCTTGGAAAGTGAGTGTAAGAGATGGAGTGTAAGGGTATGTAAGTTTTATTTAATTACTTTTGTATATGTTGTGTTTCTTTTTAAAATGTTAAACTTGTAGGTAGGTTGTGCATGAGAGAGAGAGAGAGAGAGTATGGATGTGTTATGGTGTGTGAGTGTTTGTATGATACGTAAATTTAACTAGCATAAATTTATTTGTTATAAATTAAAATATTTAATTATCACAGAATAAACTATTTATTTTCTCCTTATTTATCATTTCAAAGTTTTTTTTGTCACTTAGCGATATCTACCTTAGTTCTTCATCAAAATTTATTATTCAAGCATAATTTTATAGACAAACAGCTTAAAATTCATGTTTTCCTTACAAGAAATTATTAAAAAACTTGTATATTATACTTCATATGGCTCCTAATGAAAGGTACCACCTATTAACAATCTGTTTAACTAACATGACAGCTGTTAGTTGGATTGTTTACATTCTATATGCAAGTATCACACAAATCAGTCAAATGAAACCAACGTAAATAAATCAACGTAATTTACTTAATTAAATCTATGTATTAAATCAAGTAAGTAGGCCTACTCCTAACATGCGGAATATTCGCACGGGTCAGCTAGTTTTTTAGCGAATTTCCATAGGAAAAATGAAGTATTGCAGTGGCCCTCATGGTAAGACCCAAGGTCGGGAGTAGCAAATGAGCACCGATCATGGTCCCCAGAACACGTTTTGGAGTGTCATTAAAAATCATATATATACGTCGCTCGGACGAGTTCGTTAGCCAAAAAAATCCACCAACCGGAAGCACGTTTTTTGACCAGAAGTAACTATGTTTTGAGATTTTCCCTACGAGAATGAATTGTTTTTGCGTTTTTTATTCAAATATAAATGTAGGATGTTATTCTGAACATTTTTTTTACGCGACCTTATACTCGCTTTGTTCCCCCAAATTTCGATAAAAACCTAAAATACCATAGAAGTACCCGGTTCAAAGCCATGTGGTGGATTCCACCGTGGGATTGGCGTGCGAAGCACGCAACGCAATGCATTGTGTATTGAAGATACTCCCAATACGGGGGTTGTCGTGCGAAGCACGAAATGTTTTGTGTGTTGAAGATACTCCCAATATACGGAATAGCGTGCGAAGCACGCAAGCATTGTGTATTGACTCTCCCAATACGGGGGTTAGCGTGCGAAGCACGCAATGCTTTGTGTATTGAAGATACTCCCAATATGCGGAATGGCGTGCGAACCATTTTGCAGCTATTGAGCACTGTCGTGAATAGACCTATTTCCCAAATTCTTGGTTGAAACTCTAAAACATAAACCTTATTTTGGAAATTTGCTCAACTCACGTCAGCGGTTCAGCGTAGTCGAATTATTATATTTGTAATTATTTTTTAATTTAATTTATATGTATTGATAATTTTAACTTCTCCCGATGCACCTTGATCTCTGTTTTTCCTCCTTTACTAAAATTTTGCGAAATATGTAGCCTCAAAACGGACAGACCCATGGAGTCTGAATTATTTAATTAATTCCTATTCTTTTGTTTTGTATATCTTAAGTATTTTTGATATCTAAATAATATTGTTTTCTTTTTCTTATTAGTTTTTCTTAATACATTATACATACTGTTTTGTAATTTTTAATTTCAAATTGTTTCGTTTAGTCTATTGCTATATTTATTTTTCTTTCTGATTTAGGTTTTTGTTATTCCAAAAAAAAGTATTAAAGAAAAAAGTAAAATTTTTGAGACAGTAAAAACACAGTTGGGATCAGATTTCACATCACAGGTCCATTATAGGATTAACCCACTTTTACTAGGAGTAATTTAAAATGTACTCCTTTTAATGTAAAAGTGCACGCTCGCTTAGTACTCAACGGACTGATTTTTCAGTTTCTAGCTAAGATAGAAAAAAGTGTGAACTCTCGATCGAAAGGAATGTATATTAGGTGGGTTCAAAATTGCAATAGCAGTATCTACTTTTACAATGTATTGCAAATAATATATTTCGTAGAGTTTCCGACTTTATTGCGAAATACAAAATACATCAGTTAAGCTAACTTGTTAATGATACTGCATTGAATTAGATCAAATATATTCCTAGCTAAGTAAATTCTAGTTTAACCTAATTGTATTGACTTCGTCCAGAGAATATTTGAAGTACAGGTTCGCTAATATGATGAAAGACGGTCGTATTTCCAGAGGGAGTTGTTCAATTTATTGAATAGCGTAGAAGTGGTAGACTTAAATTCCCCTAGAGATGGAGAGAGAGAGGGGCAGTACTTGTAATTTAAGTTCTGTAGATGCAGTCTCTTGAATCATAACTACATTCGTCTAAACCGTGTTCCAAGAAGATCTGGGAAGGAAGCGTTTTAAGGGTGGAAATAAAGAAAATAGTTCATGTAAACATATTTTAACCCTTAAATGCATGATTTAATTTTAAAAATATGAAATTGAGGTTGGTTTTTTTTTTTTTTAATATATATATATATACTACAGTAAAATTATGCAAAACATCTCAAGCCTTTAGACCAGGTAACTAGACATATGCCGTCAGCTTGGAAGCGAGCCAACCATCGTTTGCTTTACTTCCGCCCTCCTACCCTCAAACCACAGATATGAAAAGTTACCTGGTCTCACGAGATTTGAACCCGGTATCTACTGATCAGGAAGACATCACGTTACCTCTCGGCTACGAAGGACTGTATAGAATAGAACGCTCTTAGCTACTTTACAAAGCAACCATATTGCCTATCTCGCCCCTTTAGGCGGACCACCGTCGTTACACTATCTCCATCTAGGAGCCTTAGAGAATGTTGCAGAAACACATCTTTATGCTGCAAGTGAATTCTCCTGCATTCTAACGGCCAAATAGGGAACTAAATTACATAGGACTGACACAGATATGAATCATCATTAGTTTTATTTAAGTCTGAACACAGGCAAATTTTCCGATTTAAACGTAATATTTCGGTTTGACTCATTTATGCATCACTATGCATTTAAGGGATACCTTAAAATGTTTAGTTTTTATACAAACGCCATTTTGTCTTAAAAAAAGAAAACATATATTTTGTATTGTGAATTATACAGTTTGTTACAATTTACCGTTGCATTGTAAAACGACGGACGTTTCGGCTTTTCAGCCATTATCAAGTTATTGGTGAACATCCTCCATTGTCACGGAACACTTAAATAAAACACGTTCAAAAACATTTAAAGTTGCGGCTATAAACCCTTCACTTCACGTCACGTCACGTCCTGTCCATTCCATTTTAGGTGGGTTGGCTATACACACCCGTCACATCACGTCAGAAAAGTATAATTTTATTTCATCAATATATTTTTAAATGCACTTTGGGTCTTTTTGGTTTTAGTTTACAACGCTAGTGATATATATTTCTGAAGACCGGACCGATTTTCGTGCACTTTGTTTCAATGAAAGGAAATTTTGTCATTTTAATTAAAAATATGAAATTAAATTTTTACTTCATAGTTTATATTTACAAGTACACTCTTTGTTGTTTTTTAGTTTTAGGTTTATAAGTAACCATTATTTATTTAATTACAATAAAAAATATTGTAAGTAAAATTAAATAAATTACCGCTTAAGTTAATACTGCGTTTATTATTTTTTATTTTAACATCTAAATTTATTTCCCGATTGTCAATAATAAGAAAACTCCACCTGTTGGAATTGCTAAAAATTAAAGAGGTAAATGCTACTATGTATTGGACAGTAAAGTTTCACAACAACATGTGATTGTAGAGGTTGTAACCAAGTTTAGTACCAGTAGTAACAAATAATTTAAGTTTACTGTAAGAAGTAGTTGTTGATTTAATACATAGTTGGTATTCTTGGCAATGTCACTGCCTAAAGATCATGCACAGATGTTTCGTGCTGCAGGAAATTAAAATGTAGTCACTAATATTGAAATATAGGCTATATTGCTGCGGACTCTTGTTTATTTATGTTTCAGAAAATTCAATTTGACCCCAACTAAACAAAGTAAGCAAGTAATTTCGATAGATGTCTGAGCATTTTTTATTTACCATTTTAAAAAAAACCCCTAAGACACAGACGACGAAGAAGTTATTGTATTATGTGTGAAATTAATTCATTCTTTTAATAATAACTATATTATTTATTGTAAACAAAACAACGAGCTTTGAGTTAATGAGAGGAACTTAACAGACGTGAATACAGTAAGGAAGCCGTTTAATTAATACTTAAGTTGCTTTAGAAGCAATAATTAGTGTAATTTATAGATAATAAACGGTACCAGGAACTGGCACATACTTTCTCTCAAACATATTTAAATTATTAAACAGATTCAATGTGACTTCATAATATACAATTATGAAGTGGGGTGGGGTGGAGGGGATATTAAAGTAGGAGATTAACTATTAAATTTTATTATTATAAGCTGAACAAGAAATTTTAGAAATATGCTATTTTTTTTTTTTTTTAATTTGTTAGGGGGCTGCAAAAAGCAAAATTTGATCAAAATCTTTAGAGCCGTTTTTTTTATAAAAAAATAATAATTGATTTTTTGGCCAAAAAGGGGGTTGTTTTCAACAAATTTCAAAAACTTTTTTCGTGCATCTATACAGGCCTAATTGACATGTTTGGTGCAAATTTGTTCGAAATCGCCAACCCCGGTATTGGGAGTATTTTTAATACACAGTGCATTGCGTGCTTCGTACTCCAACCCCCATATTGGGAGTATTTTTAATACACATTGCCTTGCGTGCTTCGCACGGCAACTCCTGTGATGGAGTATTTTCAACACACACAGTGCATTGCGTGCTTCGCACGCTAACCCGCGAATTGAGAGAATTTTCAAGACACAATGCATTGCGTGCTTCGCACGCCAACACCCTATTTGGAGAATTTTTAATACATAGAGAATTTTCCAATTTTAAGCCTGTTTGCTATATACGCACATGTGCGTCCGCTTTCGAATATTAGTGGTTATTACGTAGAAAGGTTCAAAAGTAAAAAATAAAGTAATTTCTACTAGTTCAGGCTATGAATATAAAAAATAAAAGGTCACCTCCTAGCATAGGAAATACGAAATTTGCGTAGCAGTGAACGTGTTAAGGGTGAGGTAAAATTCCCCTAATTCGTTTGAAGGATGAGTCACATTAGAAAGCGGTGTGGGAAAATGTTTTTTTCTCCACTTACTCCCTAAGTGCCAGGATTCACACCGTTAACTGTATAAATAATTATATAGTGTGTATATAACAACTTGTATATATATATACAACTTATCTCTTCACATTGTATGTAGTTATATAGTGTAGAGAAGGGAAGAGATAAATATATATAGTACAGTATAGACAAACTTAAAAACAATGAATAAGTTAGAATTCTATTTCTGGTTAGTTTTCAACTTAAACATTTTCCACTTAAAACTCCGTTATGTTGTGAAGTGTGTGTTTTATGCGAGAACAATGTATTGTAACATGAGAACATAATATGAAACCATTAAACAATAGGATCGCAGTTGATGCAGGTAGATGGTAGGTTTTAAGTACTGTTTACAGCTAAGAGTGTACTTCATGTGTATTTATGAAATACTTGTGTTTTTCTGTTACAGACGAATGGGCAAACAATGGCATGGTATCAAAATGTACGTTATTGGATTTGTTTTAAATGCAAATGAATTTCAGTTTAAATGTACGATCTTTTGAACAACATGAAGTTACGTGATATTTTACAGGAGCTAAAAACTAATATGATTGGTTATAATAAATATTATGTACTATCAGGTACACGCTGTGTCGCTCGCAGAGGTTTTTAAATAAATTAAAAGAATATCTGTTAAATATTGAACCACCCGCAATAAAAAAAGTATATGTGTGCGGTCGTGGGAACCCCGACACGAACGAAGTTCATCATGCCTTTTCTTCAATTATTTTACCAGCCTTAACGGTAACATAATTTTAATCTTTCAACTGTCGTTTATCATTAGTTTGTTTTTTAGGCAAATATTTACTATTTCCATCAATCTATTCATAACCTAAATTTATTGTGTGTATGTTTAATTTATTTTACCTGCCTTAACAGCAACATGCATACATAATTTATTTTGTGCACATTTTTGCCACTGTAAGTTTCGAATGGTATAATTTTAATCTTTCAATTGTCATTCATTATTAGTTGGTTTTATATACAATTATTTACTGTTTATATACGTTCAATGTTATTACAATAAAGGTGTAGAATTAATTATAACATCAAAGCTAAGATGGTAAACACGGTTAAATGTCCATTCATTGTAAATACATTCAATAAACATAAAATGTTCGTTCTTCAGTCTAGGCTTAACCTAAAATTATTGTGTGTAGTATGTTCAATTCATTTTACCTGTAATATTGCAACATAAATACAATAATTTTAGGTTAGAACCAGATTAAAATTAATTTCTAGACCTAACCTAAAATTATTGTATGTATGTTGCAATTAAGGCAGGTACACTAATTCAATATACACACAATAATTTTAGGTTAGGCCTAGAATGATGGACACACATTTTATGTTTATTGAACATATTTCACCGTTTGACGATAATATCTGAACTACGCCGGACGGAACGATCGATTCTTAATTTAAATTAATGAACCAAAACACATGTTTCTTGAATGTATTTACATTCATTGTCATAGCAACCGATTTGATAACGCTTTTTCGTTACGCGTATTTTCTATTTGTAATTGCGATAGCAACCGATTAATAACACTTATTTTCATTACGCGTTACATTTCCTGTTTTTTAACTCCTACCGCAAACCGCGATAAGGAACTTCGTTCAAAAAACTATTTCAGATCCGGGTTCCATAAACCAAAAAACGAAAAGTGAGTTTCGTCCAAATCGACCAATGTTTCTCTTTTAAGCCTACGCAAATGGTAACTCCTGAACGAGCGTAAAAATTACAAATTAAGTTTCGAGGTGAATTTTACATCTTACTTATATTAATAATTTAGCGTAGCCTTAAATGTGTAGTGGCAATTTTGGCACCTGTTTCTGGAGATTTACCTGGCGATTTTCGTGCGATTTGTTTTAAACGAAAGAAACTGTTGTTATTATTACCAAGAAATTATGAAATATTTTCATTTCATCGTTATGTTTTATAAGGGCACTTTTGGGTTTTTTTTGTTTTAATATAAAACCCTAATGATACCAATTTCTGGAGATCTACTGGTCCGATTTTGGCGCTTTTTGTTTTAAATGAAACAAAGTATTGTCATTATTATTAAATGATTATGAAATATACTTTTTGAAGCGAAAACTTCTTTATTCACACGGCGTCCTAAATAATTTGGGGGCTGTGAATCGGATTTTAGCGTCACGCATGTTCCCGTCACGCTCTACTATATGTAGTACACATATGCATATAGAAGAGTATATTAGTTTACTTGGTAGTACCACTGAAATGGTCCTTGCCCTTCCTCATTTTGTAAGTTGTTTCAAAGTAGTTTACTTGGTAATACCTCTGATATGGACATCGTGTTTCCTCATTTTTTAAGTTGTGTAAAAATAGTTTTCTTGGTAATACATCTGGAACGGACATCGTGCTTCCTCATTTTGTAAGTTTTGTTAAAATAGTTTACTTAATAATACCTCTAAAATGGACATTGTGCTTCCTCATTTTGTAAGTTGTGTTAAAATAATTTACTTGGTAATACCTCTGAAATGGACATTGTGCTTCCTGATTTTGTAAGTTGTGTTAAAATAGTTTACTTGGTAGTGTTAAAATAATCCAAAATCAAATTTCAGATGAAACCAATATGACCAACGATTTATAATCATTACAGTGTTCACCTCTGTCGGCAGTCCCGTGCTTATTTCTTTTATTTCATCGTTATATATTTATAAGGTCACATTTAGTTTTCGTTTGTTTTAGGTTGCATAAATAATTGATCCTATTTCTGGAGATTCATTTTACCCTTTGACTTTTTTTACTACCAAATCTGAAACAGCCGACCTAAAAAGCAGGAGGGCTTTTATTACCTAGTTTTACTTTAAATATTAGATACGAAAAATAGTTTACTCCTTGAGGTGGTTTTGCCTGGAGCAACTGATGCTATGATGGTTACTAGTCGGTTTTGCTTGAGGTGACCCACCCCACTGATCTGTGCTGTTCACAGTCTGTCAGTGTATCGTGGTGCATACACAATGAGTTTACGAAAGAAGGTAGTGTTAAACTATCTGTTACGCGAAGAAATAGATGATGTTAGCAGTGACAAGGATGGAAAAACATGTGATGTATCAGACGCGAATGAACGAAGGATACTTTGAAAATTTTATAAAAAACAGGCATTGTCTTTCACCCGTTGATCCTTGTACAACGTTTCTTTAGATCGTGCAGACCAGGGTACATTCCGACTTCTTCGATCAGTCTGTCGTCCTTTTCAACGCTGAAGTTCAATTTGACACTGGCTCGCGTAGACGCCATCACTTACAACAATAAAACAGTCGCTCAAAACTTTGTAATCGCTCCGCGACTACGACTGTGCCGGGTCCTTAGATCAGTACCTAGTGCCACTCGCTCCAAGCAACACAGTATAGGCATAGATCATGAATAATAAAATAGATCATGCATGCATACGTTGGCTGTGTGCCGAAAAAAAGGTTGTCGGGAAAATAGTGCAGATCGCGCCGCGAGGTAGCGCTAGGGAGAAATAATTGGCAGCATTGGTGTTTCACACAGCTTCCGTCGTTTCCCCAATAGATAGAGCCACTATCGTCGAGCTTCCAGTGGAACGAAATATTGCATTGGATCGGAGTTCTATTAGGTTATCCAAATACAATGGTATAGGCCTAATGTAAAGCCACATTAAGCGGTGCGTCGCGATCATCGCATCAGTCACTCAAAGCAAAACCTCCCTTTAGTTGCAAATAATGTAAATGCAATTGGTGTTTTATTTACTGTAGGCCTATCCAAATTAAGCCTAATATGTGCCACGTTTCAGTTGTATAGTTTCATACTGAGTGCAAGTATTATTATTTATTTGAAGGGTAGTGTGCAAGTGACCCTTACACTCAAGTAATCGAAATGCTAATGTGGTTTCTTTCTTATATAAATCCTCTAAGAATAATATGTATCGAATTTCAGCTCTCTAGTGTGTAGGAAGTTAGTAGAATTTCATTTATTGTAAATTGGTAGCTACCTCATTTTAACCTCTTAGGTGGCCGCAGTAACTGAAATTGGGTGGGTTCACTTATTCTTTGTTACATTTTATTAAATAAAAGTAAAAATTGTCAGCTCTCTAGCTTCCATTGGTGTAAAATAATAACTATTTATTGCTTTAGAGGTTGTTATTCTGGTTGTCTTCCCTTAAACACAAGTAATTAAACTACGAATTATTGAATTAGTTTATGTATCACATTAGAAACAATTAGGCAAAAATCGCCTCTCTATTCTCATGGGAAATAAATTCGATTTAACACGTTCACTTCTACGCAAATTTCGTATTTCTTATGCTAGGAGCTGGTATATAAAACATTTATAGCCTAAATAAGAAGAAATTACTTTATTTTTTATTTTTATTTTCTACGTAATAATCACTAATATTTTAAAGCGGACGCACATGTGCGTCTATAGCACATAGGCATAAAATTGGCGTGCGAAGCACCCAATGCACTGTGTATTGAAAATATCCCCAATTCGCGGGTTAGCGTGCGAAGCACGCAATGCACTGTGTTTTGAAAATACTCCATTACGGGGGTTGGCGTGCAAAGCACGCAATGCACTGTGTATTGAAAATACTCCCAATACGGTGGTTGACGTGCAATGCACTGTTCTTCAGCCGCTTCTCATAGTGTTCAGTGTCAAGCTAACATGTGCGTCCTTAGCAGTGAAAGTTGACAAATAATAATTCGTTCATTCAGCTGAACCACTGACGTAAGTGAAGCGAATTTCCAAAATTTAGTTTATGATTTACGGTTTTAAATAACTATTTCTAATATCGGGCTACTCACGAAGGCGTTGAATAGCTGCCTAAGCGTACGAAATATATTAGTAGAATTTGTTTGCACGTCAGCCTCCAGACCCGGCTTACACGCTCACGCTTTGCGAGTTTGTACCTCGGCTTTAGTTCTTCGCTTTGCAGCAGTACACAAACTCACTTTCTATGGTTATTGTTTGGGTAATTTTATGTTATTTTACTTTTTGGGATAATCAGATGGGCTATAAGGTCGTGTAAAAAAAATGTGCAGAATAATATCCCGTATTTATTTTGTTAGGTAAACCCCAAAACATTGTTACATTCTAGTACGAAATATCTCAAAAGATTTTTACTTTAGGTTTAAAAACGTGCTTCCAGTTATTGGATGTTTTTGGGTAACGAACTCGTCTGAGCTACCTACAAAGCCAACATGTGTACCAAATTTGGTCCAAATCAAACGCAAAATGGCGGTCTTGTGAGTGCAAACACATATAACATTTTTAATTGCACCCAAAAACTTGTTATGGGGACTATGGTCAGTGCTCATTGATTACTCCGGTCCTTAGGTCTTAACATAAGAGTCACTGCAATAGATCATGTTTCCTGTGGAAATTCGCAAATAAATAAATATAATTTTCTCTATATAAATAAAAAACAGAGCACAGTTTCTCATAAAAACCTTTAATACTTCAAACGCGTTTCGATGACCAGGTCATCATCGTCAGTGATTGTTACAAACTTATAACTTATTTTAAGCAATGCCACTCGTTACAAATATATCGCAACGATTGTGTGCAGATTTAAGTTTTCATATTTATTGTATAAAGAAGAACATTTTTGATAGTAATACGGCTTTACAAAGAAAATATTAACGCGGTTTCCGAGAGAGGATAAACGAAACTAGTCTGTATTTATTATGCAAATCAAGCTGTACGTTATGCATTATGCTCTCACTTCCAATAGGAATATTATGCTAAACCCTGATCGTACATCAGCGTAAGAAATTTATCTGGAAGAAAATAGGCGATACCGAATCCTGGTGTGCATTACATCTAGATTTATGGAAATTACGTTAGATATACATTTTGCTTTATATCTCTATGTAGCAAACCATTTACTTAAACATAGATGGAGTTATTCTTTATATTTTATCGTTCTTTGGTTATATAGAATATAGTAGAGTATATTATTATACATGAGTAACAGACCATCAGAAACAGCGAGGAAGTAGACACTTACTTAGTCTCAACTACAAGCAAACATTTCCAAATCATTAAAAAATAAACGGTATCAGTTAACTGACACAAACTTTCTCCCAACTTACTGTAGTCAAAATAATATTGGTTTTTAATCATTTTATTTACTACTTTTCAGAACAAAACAAAAAAATAATATTCTACCTACGTCAATCGTATAAAAAAGTTATTGTCCCAGGCGGGATTCGATCGCGCGACCTTTGAATTACTGGCCGTCCTCGCTACCGCTGTGCTACCCCGTGCGGCCGTCGCCGTGATGCTAGATTGACAACATAAACTTGTTTATTTTTTAACATTTCCCCATAATTATGAAACGCCGAAGTTTTGATAAAAGCGGGTGGTGTCATTTTGTTTGGCATCTTAAGCACTATAAATACTGAAAATTTGATCAAAATCGTTAGAGCCGTTTTTGAGAAATTTGCATTTTTGTCGTTTTTTATTGTTTTTTTGGGGTAAATTACCCTTAAAAATTAAAAATTCCAAAAAATGAAAAAAACGCCTGGAGATATTAGGGTTTAGTACCTACATACCAAATTTCATGAAAATCGGACCAATAGTGTCCCCTCTGGTCGTGTATACATACTGACACACTGACAGACAGACACCACGTTAAAAACACTTTTTTGGGTTCAGGGAGCACCAAAACAAAAAATTCCACTAAAAATATTTTTGGGTTCAGGGAGCACCAACACAGATAATTGCACTAAACAATTTTTTGGGGTTCTGGGAGCACCAAAACAGATAATTCAACTGAAAATTAAAATTCGAACATTTTTACGAAAACAATACTTTCTCCATATACTACGTATAGGGTGGAGAAAGTAATAAGTCAACATGTAAAGTATTTGTTTTAAGGCTCTACTATACCTTGAAGAAAACTCCCGAGTGTACAGTATGATTTCAATACAAAAGGTCTGACTGAAGCCGCAAAATCGTTAAAACATGCATTCGTAATACCGTGTTTCGGATTCTATTTATAAATTAATAATCTGGGAAACTACTTTAAGTTATAAAGAAGGCTTTATATTTTTTACTTGTTAGCTTAAAATATGGAAATTATTGCTTAAAATTCCCAAAAAATGCGTTAAAAATAATCGATTTTTACTCAGTTAAACTATTGATTAAAAGGAGTTGCCGTCGATTTCTTTCAATTATGAAATATAGCCTAAGACAAAAGCGCACATCCTTTAAGAACAATTTAAGATGTTTCACAACTTTTTAGGTTGAAAAACGGCGTCCGAAACACGTTAGTAGGCCTACGAAATGCATATTTTTGCTGTTTTACGCAAGGTATAGAAGACCCTTAAGCATTATTATCAATAATTAGTTTTAATTATATACTTTTTTTATTTTGGTAAAATTGTATAAAAAATCAAATTTATCAAATTTTACCCAGTTAGAGCTTTTCTTTCTCCGTCTCTATCTGTCAAATGAGAAGAAATAGATGTAAAATCGTGTTTACTCTCTCCGTAGACAATCTACGCGCATGCGCTCAGATTACTGTGTTAATACGAAGCATAGGGAACCTTTAGACTCTTGCGTATTATAATGTACATTTACTGAACACGTTTTAATCTTTGTTTAATTTTTCTGGAATTATTAAAGTTGTCGTACGAAAACAGCTGCTATAAGTTTGAATCGTTGTTTTATTAATTTCTAGAGGAAACCCCTTCGTGCTCCTTACGCCAACCCCGTTGGAACCTTCTGTACACATAATCATGTTGTTTTCTTTATAATAAATGTGTACGATTAATAATAACCCCAAAGCTAAGATGGTAAATAATGTTAAATGTTCAAATCAAATTATTTCGTACATTTTATAACGGCAACTATAATAAAGGTTAAAAGAACCAGCAAGGCTCAGGTCTACACTTCAATAAAAACCTAACCTAAAAGTTAGAAATACAAATAATTGCTTCAACCTTTGAAATCAGGTGTTGATGAAAATAGAGCAAACATGTGTTTTATCTGCTATTTTATGCAATTGGTTGCTGTGGTAATGAATGTAAATACAAGAAATGTGTGTTGGTTCATCAGTCTAGGCCTAACCAAGAATTTTTCTGACTAAATTTACAAATATTTAAATAAAAAATGTTTTTATCAAAATGAATTGTAGCCTATGTCACTCAGGGATAGTGTAGCTTTCTATTAGTAAAAGTATGTTTTCGATCGGTTCAGTAGTTTCCGAGATTATTACTACCCCCTACATACAAACAAATTTTACCTCTTTATGATATTAGCATAGATTAACTCTACAACTAAAATCCCGTGAAAAACACGTGCAGATTAATTTGGTGCACACGAGAAAAAATATAACCTTAAAATATGAAGTTTAATGTGTTATAGATCTAATGAAGGCTGAATGACTTGTTTTGAGGTTAGAAGTCATTGGAGATTTATATTTTCTTACAGTTTTATTGTGTACTTTGTTCTTCAAAAGTAACTACAGTAGGAAATATATG
>JAGFPH010012146.1:5930-31515 GCA_018207615.1 Philaenus spumarius | reverse complement strand
AACGTTATTTCATTATCGTTTTTCATTTAGATAGGATAAGACATTATTATGTTGAAAAACGGGGGGAGGGGGTCAGTCATTACTCCAATAATTCTAGTTGAACTAACACAAGGACTGACGTTCGGAGTAGTCTTCTCTAATAACACATACACGTACTGATTTTTGTAAAAGTATTTGCTGATGAAATATGTTATCATTGTAACGAATTATAGACTATATAACTTACGATTGATTTAAGCACATTTTAGTTCAAGAATATGCTAATTAATTGTACAGTAATTAGAGAAATAATTTACTTAGCAGTAATTTACTTAATGACGTGATTTAGTAAACAGCCAATAGTCGTTGATATTGTCGTAATGTGTTTTTGCTTTTCAAAGAAAGCCTATCGTATTTACATAAAACCGATCCTTTGTTATATTGCCATTAGTTGAAGATTAGCTGTTATCATGTTATGTCAGCTTTCTCCAAATTGTTAAATGTTATTATAGTTTTTATTAATTACTAGGGTAACCCCCTGCGTGTTCCGCACGCCAACCCCGTTGGAACCTTCTATACACATGATCATGCTATGTTTTCTAAAGGTGTAGGATTAATAGTAACTCCAAAGCTAAGATGGTAAATAATGTTAAATGTTCAAATCAAATTATTTCGTATATTTTATACCAGCAGTTATAATGTAGGTTGAAAAAACCAGCAAGGCTCACTTTAACAAAAACCTAACCTAAAAGTTAGAAATAGAAATAGTTGTTTCAAAGTGTGAAATCTAGTGTTAATGGAAATATTAGCTCAAATAGCTGTTTTATCTGTTATTTTATGCAATTGATTCATCAGTCTAGGCCTAACCTAAGAATGTTTCCGACTAAATTTACAAATATTGAAATAAAAAATGTTTTTATCAAAATGTATTATAGCCTATGTTACTCAGGGATAGTGAAGCCTTTTATTAATAAAACTAGTTTTTTTAAATCGGTTCAGTAGTTCCAGAGATTACCCCCCCCCCCACCACTATATAAATATAAAAAAACAAACAAAGAAATTTTACCTCTTTATAATATTAGTTTAGAACTGTTGAAAATTGAATAGTGGTAAAGATGTTTTAGTTTGATATACATTACGTCTTCAATAGAGTATCTAAATGTTTATTACATATTTGTATGTCTTCTTTTTTATAATTTCAAAGTATTAAGATTTATAGTCTGTCTATCGGGAGTTAATATTGATACTTATTTTCACTGGCGTTAAAGGTTAGCATTCACACTTTCAAAAAGAATATTTTATAAGGAATGATCAAACAACTTTTAACTCACTGGTTTTAAAGTCATTTTTATATTAATTACAACAGCAACCAATTTTGTATACAATAACAGCTGATTGTGTTCACCAGCTATAATTCTAAGTTAGGCCCAGCTAATATAAATTGTTTGTTAAAAATATATTTAAACCTAGGTTTTTGCCTAAATAAAGATTTTGCCAAAATCAACTAGTAAATTTCTGGGTTAGAAAATAAAGATGAAAGACATTGTCTTTTCTAAGTGTTTTTAAATCATGTTTTCCTTAATTTTTATGGGGCGTATTTGCATTGGGAAAGCTTATAAATTAGACAAGCCTTTACGCCTTTAAGACGGATTCTGATGGAATGTTGTAAAACACAATATTTTGTATTTGCATTAAAAATACCCATCTTTTATAAATTCTATCCCTGTGGGAGCGGAAAGAGGTCGTCAAATATGGTTTCCTCCACATAGTTAATGGATATTATGTTATATTGTGCACAATTTTGCGAAGCACGTTTGATCCTTCTATTAATCATTAGTTGATTGGTTTTAAAAAGCCCTTGGGATATTTGAAGAGATAGTTGACTGTAAATAAAAAAATAATGACATAAGAATGTGGTGAGAAACGGTTATTCAATTTAAACCATACTTCAGTTTATAGCAATAAATACAATTACTTTTTTTAAAGTAGAGCATTACCAAATAGAAAATGGAGAAAGTCTTTTAGAGACACACAGTCCTTCCAGGATTATGGAGTTTGTACCACCAGTACAATTTGAACTTTTTATTGATATGTAATATTGGAGATTATTTACGAATATTCTTCGCAAGACGCTTTACTTGCTATAGGATCTTTGAAGTTACATCTGTTTTGGCTGGCCAACGCCTCTGCTGAAGTTTCTACACTTCCTTGCCATTTCTTGATTTCCGGTCGTGTTTATTCGTACCACGAAAAAGAGAAACTTGTTTAATCATATTAATTTCATGTACAATCATTTTTCAAAACTCTTTTACTCTGTGAACTATCCGGTTTAAACTGAAGTTTCGCCATAAAAGGTTGTGTTATGCAACCTGTTTTACAGTCTTGGATTCAACCAGTTTATTCAAACTTAACTGGTTGCTTGGTTAACCTCATTTTCACGCACTTCAATGCCAAATTGTAGTTTCTCTCGTAGAGAGTATTGTACACTTAACAAATATACATGGAGGGGCCGGTAAAGAAAAATTTCGCTTCAAAGTATGATGGTTTTTCTCCGAAACCTTTATTATAAACGACAATTTTTTTATAGTTATTTGTTTCTTTCTCTTTATTTTTGTATGTATATATTAATAATTTAACTAGACCTATAAATACATATTCATAGACTGAATAAAAGTATATTTTTAAAGTGTATTGTATTGCCTATACTTATATTATTAATATTACTTGTTATTTATAGTCGAGTCCAACCAACCGGTAAAAACGTAGTACACATTTCGGTGCCTTTATCTTCATTTTTCTTCATACACGTTGGTGTTCATTTTCGATTGGTCCAAATTTGCGCTCAGCCCTTCCATCAATTATAAACAAGACGATATTAGACCGCTCAGGTTGTTCGACTTTAAACGCACGCTCGCGTACACACAAAAACATTGTAAATGTAAATAACGTTGAAAACAAACTTTAGTTCGATTAGGCTTAAAATCGATTTTAAGAGTTTGTGAAGCCAATTATGTTACACTAGTAACGTATACTGTAATTAGTTATCGTGCATGAAAATTCAAGTCTGTATCATTAAAACTGTTGAAATTATAGCCGCTACATACTTTGAATTGTACTTGTGGTTTAGAACTATGCGGCAACGTCTCGGTAGCTCAGTCTATAGCTAAAACCAAGAAAAAAAGCTCATATAAACATAGGCTCGAAAACGCTTCGTTTCCCAGATAACCGCCATTTTTTTACAAAATAATTCATATCTAGACAAATATTTGACTGATTGAGTTCAAAGTTTAACCTAATACTGATCTATCTGAAGAAAAATAAGCGACTATATCCAATCATGCGTTTCAAAATGGCGGCTGTTTGAAAATTTCAAACCTAAATTACTCAAAAAACTTATATTTTAACAAGAAATGTCAAGACACTTTTTTTTTAGCCTTTTCGATTTTTAATCGGATGTTGTTAGCTGTCAAAACAATGATGAAGGATAATAGTTAAGTTATGTGTAATAATTGGTTTGTTTAACCCGGCATCCTATACCAACACAGTGAACACTACAATATTGTATGCACATATGCTGTTATTATCTTTCGAGGTGCAAACACGCAAAGCAGCGCGTCATCCGGTGATTGAGGCTGAGGTGCAAACAAATTCTACTATATACTTCGTACACACAGTCAGATATTCAGCTCCTTCGTAAATATACCAATTTCCCAAATAGTTAGTTGACACCCTAAAGATATTAACTTGAATTTGGAAATTCGCTCAACTCGCTTCAGCTGCACGATCGAATTATTATAATATAAAGTGGAAGGTAGTATGCACACTTTCATTAAATATGGTTAATTGTGTGAATGTAGGTATACAACATAAGAACAATAATGAGAAAGTTGTCATAATTTTAAATGCTGTGACCAAAGTAAAATTATCTGGTTTCGTTATACTACAGTATGCTATTAGAGTTGAAAGATAATTAAAAGTAAAGGTTTACTTACAGTAAAAGAATAAATTCATATTAGGGTTTCCTTAAAAAAATGTTTGAGAAAAGGTTATAAAAAGATATATTTGTAAGGCTACTTTATTATGAAAAGATTTCAACACTTTTGACTGTATGAGATATAAAAACGCCCATTACATGTAGATAGTTTAACATTAATGTAAGTTAGTAATTAAGAAATGATGACAGAGTGACGTCAGGTACATTTCTATATATAGTCGCCTTCAAACCTGGATGTTCACCTAACTAGCTTTTAATTACCACAAGACTAATTAAACAATTAAGTTCGTTTACAAAATTGTAAATCATTAAATAAAGATGGTCCCTGTTCCCTTAACATAAAAGTGGCAATAGATTACCACTGCAATTAGTACTAAACTTAAAAAACCGGTGTTTTGGTTCAACTTTTTCACGGATTTACTATGTTCGTAAAGATAAGTCATTAATTTGCTAGTATTAAACAATTTGCGCTCGGACTTTTAACACGGTCACTGCAACGCAAATTTCGTATTTCCTATGCTAGGAGCTGACCTTTTATTTTTTATATTTACAGTCTAAATGAGTAGAAATTACTTTATTTTTTTTAACCTTTCTACGTAATAATCACTAATATTTTAAAGCGGACGTATATAGGCTTAAAATTGGCGTGCGAAGTACGCATGCTCTGTGTATTGAAAATTCTTCCAATACGGGGGTTGGCGTGCAATGTACTGTGCGTCGGCCGCTTCTCATAGTGTTCAGTGTCAAGCTCACATGTGCGTCCTTAGCAGTGAACGTGTTTATACAGTGAAAGTTTATACAGTACGTCCACTGACGACTGAGAAACAATTTCTACTTTGTATAAAGCTTACACAAATATAGGTTAAACATGATACATTCATTGTATTTAGCCTCAGATCGACTGATATTGTGCAATAAACACGTGTTGTTGACTAGCTAATTCTGGATTAACTTCATATTGTTACAAAACACTGAATCATATTAACATGTTGTTATAAAGCAGTTGTGTCGGACACATATTATTTAATAACTTCGAATTGTATCATGTATAAACTATGTATGTATGTGTTTATAATATCCATAAACTGAGGACGTGTTTATGATTTAATTTCATTTCGGCGTTGGAGTGGTGGGAGACACATTTTATTATTCGTATATATTTATTAATACACACAAGCAAGATTTTTAACACGCTGAGTTCTCAGAAATTACAGAAATAATTTTAATGGTTATAGAAATGAAACAAAATTTGAATTAATGGAAATAAAGACGTAGCCTACAGTCAAGATCTAAAACCCCTATTTTTACATTCATTACCATATCGGCCATTATATACAAGATCTAAAACCCTATTTTACATTCATTACCATATCGGCCATTACATACAAGATCTATCAACCATATTTTTTCATTCATTACCATATCAGCCATTACACACAAGATCTAAAAACCCTATTTTTGCATTCATTACCATATCAGCCATTACATACAAGATCTAGAAACCCTATTTTTGCATTCATTACCATATCGGCCATTACGTAAAAGATCTAAAAACCATATTTTTGCATTCATTACCATATCAGCCATTACATACAAGATCTAAAACCCCTATTCTTGCATTCATTACCATATCTGTCATTACTTACAAGATCTAAAAACCCTATTTTTGCATTCATTGCCATATCGGCAATTACATCCAAGATCTAAAAACCCTATTTTTGCATTCATTACCATATCAGATACATATACTGGTAAACTAGGGTAACTTTGGCCCATTTTTTGTGTTTCTTTACATAATTGTCTTATATTCCTCATATAAATATAATGAACTTCTATGAACTATTTTGTTTTTAACTCTGCGTATTTCAAAGTTTATATTGACTGGTTTTTAAAGATTTTCGAAAATTTGGACCAACCTTGCTTTTAATTGGGGTAACATTGTCCCAAATGTAAAATGGCATAAAAACTAAGGCCAAATATGATTTCTGACAATGTTACCCCAATTATAATTATTTTTTTATGTAGGTAGGTACTGTACGATGAGTTGGGAATAAAATAAAATAAAACTAAACATTCTACAAAAGTAATAAAAATGTATTTTGAAAATGTTACTCTTAATGTTTATCGCAAGAACCAAGTCGATAGCTCTATTTGATAAGTATCAGTAGATTAAACTATGTTTTTTTCTAGATTTGGGCCAAAGTTACCGCATTTGACGGCAACAAAGATAACACTGCTTTTCGGAGCACATTTTTGTTTAGATTTTGACTTTTTTACGAATTGTAATATCAAAAGTATAAACCTAATACTGTGCAGTGCAAAATATCTGAAATACATATTTTATGTATGTATTTTTAAGAAATTAGTAATTTATTTTAGGTTTAAGTCAGACACGAGTGAAACAATTTGAAAACAGTTAAACAACTTAATCTTGGCGAAATATGATTTATAATAATATGTTTCTAATAAATAGGAAACATAAATATGTTTGATAAAATGAAACTTGAACATAGAATCTCACAAATAATACATTTATTAACACAAACGTGTTTTAACGACAAAGTTGCCATCTTTAGTGATGCTGAACTGTGAATTAGTTGTAAGATTCTGTATTATTTAAGTTTATTCCGTCAAGTGTATCTTCTCACAAGTCAAGCTCAGTATTTATTTATCAAATATGTTAAACTTTACTTGATTCGACGAAGGAAAATTTAAAAAGCTATGGGCGGTTTCACGATTCAATATTATATAATCCATTAGTATTCGCTGAATAACTCATGTGACAATACAATACATAATAGATTGTCCCCATCATACGTAATTATAATTATATACATCGCCTAAAGTGCACAATATTTATTATGTGTGTAAATAGTACCAACACAAATTACACCCATTGGCATGGAAGTAAAACTTTTTAGATAAACTATTCGCTACTGTAAATTATTCTTGATTGAAGGTTAGCAACAGTTGTTTTGCCTAACAATATTTATAATTTATGTTTGAACAGCGTATATCTAATAAAAGTTTGTTAGAAGTAAACTAATTTATATTAGATCTAGCAAAAGATTGCTAAAACATTGTTTGTACAGTTAGTCTGATGTAGGATTGTTTCAACATATGTGTAAAGTAACCGCACATTGACCCCGAGTTAGAACATAACATATAAAAACAGTCTACGGTTGTTGATGAATTAATTTTATAGATTTTATTTACTCGGTTCCAAACCAGTTAGCTAATATATTTCGCCGTTTGTCCACGTCAGTAAAGTTCTTCTCCAGTCAAGTAAAACCTGTCAATAATAGTATTATTATACCGTTGTTATTTATAAGCCAAGTTGTAACTTTTTTAAATAATTATAAAAAGTGGTTACGTGTTTCAGAAAGACGATTTGACTTTCATTGTATACAAATATTTAATGACTGTGAAATTTCATTTGCAAGTATTGACTAAATATTGTGTTAAGATTAATATTTTGTCGGACACACTGAAGCAGAACAATAAGAAATGTTCTGCACAGATGTGTAAAGTAGAATGCACCTTATTCAAATCCTCTTCTAACTTCCATCCACCTTCTATATTGGTTGTCCACCTTTTTCTAAAGAGTAAAAGCAATATCATCGTCTGAAATCAAATTTGTATGACTAAACCAACATCATGGTGTGTGTCTTCCTCTGTGGATTCCAACCGATAATTTTGAGTTGGCATTTAAATGGCATTACTTTTGCACCCAATTTTGTTCAAAACTTTTGATAATTACTTTCATACAAAATACGTCAGTCAAATTAGTATTTTATTACAAAATAAAATAATAACATTAGAGGGAACCAAAACTAAATTAATGCGATCTAAAATGCATATTGTCGCTGATCGAAATGTGTAAAACATACTATATCTCACGCAAATATTGAAGCCCAATAAAAAAAAAAAACAAAAAACAAAGTATAACCGTAAAAACATCGTGCATTCTGTTTACTAATTCAACTTAAAATCCGATTACTTTAACCAGCTTTGGTGTTTTCTTTAGGTTTGAAGTACGTTAACTTTGTTAAATGGGTAACAAACACGTAAACGTCTCTTGAACAAAACTTGTAGAGAACTTAATTCTGAGAGAGATAAACACATGCAACCGTTATAAATCGGGGTTTTATTAAATCAAAACACACGAAAAAAGACGGAAAGTTTTGTTTATGACGTTTACGTGTTTATTACCCATTTAACAAAAGTATGTACAATCTTTAAACCTAAAAAAACGTGTGTTTCGGGACCGAATTTTGCGTAAGTCGTCAGATATCTCAGAAATGGATGGAGTTACAATCGTTGAAGACGTTTTATTCGATTTGTCAGCTCATTTTGCATAAAACCTATTCCACTAACAACTTTAATGAATTCATTTCACATGGGTTGGGGGGAGCTGAATTCCAGGCGAAATCCTTCCCTAGCTGTAACTCGATAAGGAAGTGATTCCGGACCAATGTTTTTATGAACTACTTTTTTTTAGCAGTATAATAAGTTCATGAAGTCCAATAATTCCTCCTAAAACTCCCTGTATATTATACATTTTGTTTAACAAAAACGTACAAATTTTGTTTTATTTTAAAAGCAATTATTGTTAAAGATATTTAATAAAATCGAACCATTTATAAATTAAGAATACATTTATATTTTTACAATTATTCCTAGAAGAATTCAAAAGGAAGAAGTAAGGCTAGTTTTTTTACTTTCGTACTATACTATAGTATAAAATGTACAAAATGTCTGTATGTGTACAAAGCTAGATAGAAAACTATTGGATCAATTTCGAACAAATACTATAGTATAGAGAAAGTATAGTTATCGCAAAAAAATCGATGTTGAGATTTTTGTGGAAATATCCGCTTTGGGACCCCCTGAGTCCAAAAAAGTGGTTTTTACAAAATGTCTGTATGTGTCCAAAGCTAGAGAAAACATTATTTGATCGATTTCGAATAAATTTGCACCAAACATGTCAATTAGGCCTGTATGGATGCACGAAAAAAGGTTTTGACATTTTTGAAAAACAACCCCCTTTTTGGAAAAACCCCCCAAAAAATCAGTTATTATTTTTTTATTAAAAAAACGGCTCTGATGATTTTATTAAAATTTGGCTTATTTGTAACCCTTAATGTACCCTACCATATGCAAAAAACCGCATCTTCAAAAATTCTCGTTCTAATAATAATAATATTTAATAGTTACTCTCCTACTTTAATGTATCCCCTCTCCTACTTTAACACAATTATGAAGTCACAGTTACGTAAATCTGTTTAACACGTTCACTGCTACGTAAATTTCGTATTTCCTATGCTAGGAGCTGACCTTTTTATTTTGTATATCTATAGTCCAAATGAGTAGAAATGACTTTATTTTATATTTTTGAACCTTTCTACGTAATAATCACTAATATTTTAAAGCGGTCGTACATGTGCGTTCATAGCACATAGACTTAAAATTGGCGTGCGAAGCACGCAATGCTCTGTGTATTGAAAATTCTCCCAATTCGATGGTTGGCGTGCGAAGATACTCCCAATATGCGGGTTGGCGTGCGAAGCACGCAATGCACTGTGTATTGAAAATACAAATATACAGGGACCAGGTTTTGAAGATCGCAGCATGGGAGGAGATTGCTGCAAATCTTCAGAAAGATAGTAAGTTGTCATTTACTGTCATGTAACATTAGAGCAACGATTATATTGTACTCCCAATACGGAGGTTGGCGTGCAATGCACTGTGCGTCGGCCGCTTCTCATAGTGTTCAGTGTCAAGCTCACATGTGCGTCCTCAGCAGTCAACGTGTTAATAATTTAAATATGTTTGTGAGAAAGTATGTGCCAGTTTCTGGCACAGTTTATTTTCTTAAATGTTGTATTGATTTCCATAAAGATTGGATTTTCTTATACTCCAAAAAGAAGACCTCTTTAAAAAAACTTTATAATTTAGTTTTTTTTAAACAGAAATTAGTAAACGTTATTTAATAAATCGTTCTCATGATCGGAACACTTTTTTGGATTAAGGGAGTTAAAAAAATATGTATATAATTTAATTTATTAAACACTATAATGAAAGAGACGAAGATATTTTATAATTGAAGGTGTAGGCTACTCTATGTTTAAACTTTCTAGATATGATAATGGTTGATCTGAATATTGTCGAGCAGGTGTCTTCGTAGTTTTAATGATCCAGAAAACATTATTTGGAACAAAAAAAGTACAAAATTGTGCTTTTAAAGTATTTCGAGTGTACTCGTGCTTTAGACATTGTCGTCGGTTACGGCTAACGGGATAATTTTAGAGTTAATAGTTGATGCGGGTCGAATTCCGAAGCTTATTGGCTTGCCTTTTTGACCCACTCACCTTGATGACTTTTTCATTACTTTCTAAAAACACTTGCATGGTTGACACAGTTTTATCTCTAGTTTTCATCCCAGGATATATTAATTTTTTATAAATTATATTTGAGTATTTAAGAATAAAATATTAATGGATTTATTTATTTGTGTCACACAGTATAACCAAGTTCGTAAAACATAAACTATATCGCAATTTTCCACATTAGTCTTATAAAAATCGGTTTAACATGACGCAGGTGCAACAGAGCCATAATTGTGAAAAACGTTGTCATGCAAAAAAACGTTGTATTGTATGTATAGATTTCCAACTGTCACCGTCCGTTAATTTTCTCTAGAATTGATAAAGATATTATATTGAATTTGAGATAGTTGTCTCGACATGCCACAAAAGCAAGTAAGTAAACAACATGTTTTATCTCCCCTCCACCATGTCTAAATGACTCACGCTTACACAGTATTTTAATAATCAGAACCAAAACATATTTTAATATGAATTGAGGGGGTCCAAAGTTTAAATGCTTTATGATACTATTGTTCGATGATATCAAATCATATCTTTAGTTTGTAGGTTCGTTTTTATATAAGGATATCAAACTAGGTGATAGATAACTTAGTACCAAATTAAAAAACAAAACACCAATCAAGTGGTGTTAAAAGTAGTTAGTTATAAGCAAAAACTTTAGCCGATCCAAACTTATGTGAAAATGTGATGGAAAATATTTTCTCCAGTAGCATTGTGTTTGAGAGCTGTAATCTGGTCCCCATTAACAATTCCTTCATGGTTATTGTACTTTGTTAGAAGGTTAGTTGGGTATATTGAGTATATAAGGTTTTAATTCGTTTTTCGGCGTGGCTGTCAGTACGGAACTCTTGGCGCATTACTCTACTGATCTATTTAAGTTTTGGAAGTTAAACTCTCTGAACACTTTACCGTACGATTATGTATAAAGTTTACTATTCATTGTAGGTTGTCGGGACTATTCTGTTGTGCACGAAGTCCGCTGATAAACAATACCGACGCATATTTGACACACTTAATATCTTCTATTGTTCATTTTAATTAACAACTAATTAGACAATAATAATAAAAACAATTAATGAAAATAAAATGAAATTTGCCTGTGTGAACTCGAGATAATAACGCTGTGTTTTTTTTTCAATTTGCTTAGTTTTATAGCAATGCTTTGTCTGTAGTTCATGATTACCATTACATTCTTTGCAAGTCCTATTCAATCATTTTACAATATATATGAATGTTCTTTTAGTCTGTATGTGAGATAGTACACTTGGAAAAGTTTTTTTCACACAGTATCGAATAGATTTCATCAATTTATAAATTACTAGCTGAATACCCGTGCTTCGCTTTAGGGAATTTGTTTGTTGCATCACCATGATTTATAATTAATTGTCATAGTATTCATTTGCTTTCGTCTATTATTATTAAAGTGAATTATAACATTTATATTCAATTACTTTGGTATTTATTGTTCACTGGCTGCCCGTAAATTGTCTTCGTCTTGGTATGTGTGCTAAATAAATTAAATAAATAAAAAATTAAGAGTGAAGAGCGTCTTTTTTTTTCAACCGCTAAATCTACGGACTGGTCAATCACAGTCTTATAGCCGGTTGCAAGAACATTCATTAAATTATTTAACAAACCTTTAAATTTAATCTCTCTTTAAAGACTCGTTAAATATAAAATTGTGTTGCAGAAACATATTTTAAATAAATGTCTGTTAAAATAACAAAGCTTTAAAATTTTAATGGACCTTTAAATGGTATGTTGCAAGAACAACAATTAAAATTTAACAAACCGTTATACATCTGTTAAAGTAATGTGAGGAAGAAGCTCCTTTAAACCCTTATTAAAACAGCATTTGAGGTTATGTTTACAATTGAACTTGAACAACATTACTTTAGCTTGAGTTAATTCAGTGTCATTTGTTTTCCTTTTTTTAGTTAGTGTTGAATTGTATGTGTAATAATAATATCATCTTTTAATTTTCACAATGGACCGTGCTGTGATTCCTGAATACCTCGAGAGTTCCGATGAAGATTTACATGAAATTGTCTTACTTTTACCAACCAGATGTTTGCAACCAAGACTAGATGCTTTCAATTACTATTCCGATACAGAATTTATTATGAGGTATAGATTTAAAAAATATACAATTCAATTCATTCTCAGTCTTATTTATAATAAAATTGTAAGAACTACTAGCAGAGGTACACCTTTATCACCTATGGATCAGCTATTGTTAGCTTTAAGATTTTATGCTACTGGTAGCTTTCAAGTTGTCATTGGTGATTTAATTAAAGTACACAAGTCAACAGTTTGTAGGGTGATTAGAAGTATTTCACACTTGTTGGCCAGTTTGTCCCAGAAATTTATCTGTATACCAGAAAATGCTTTAGATGTAGCAAACATAAAAAATGAATTTTACAAACTTCAAAAGTTTCCTAATGTCATAGGCTGCATTGACTGTACCCACATTAGAATTCAGTCACCTGGAGGCATAAATTCTGAACTATGGAGAAATAGAAAAGGATTTTTTTCAGTTAACGTTCAAGCAGTTACTAGTCCTTCACTTGAGTTTATGGATATAACAGCTAGGTGGAGAGGATCTGTGCATGACAGTACTATTTTTCGCGGCTCTAAAATACATGCTGATTTTGAGAATAACAAATATCCAAACTGCTATTTGTTGGGTGATAATGGTTACCCATGTTTAAGATATTTGTTAACCCCTTTGTTGGAAACTAACACAAGAGCCGAAATATGTTACAACAAGAGTCACATAAGGACTCGGAATACAGTGGAAAGAATGTTTGGAGTATGGAAAAGACGATTTCCTTGCTTGTCTGTTGGTTTACGGACCAAAGTAAAAACAACACTGTCGATTATTGTAGCTACTGCGGTTCTACACAATATCGCCTCCAAACAGAATGATGTACTACCTGACATTGACGAGGAGGGGATAATGCATTTTCCAGATGAAGTTCTCGAAGAAATTGGAGAAATCGATGAAACTGCTATGAGGAACAGTTTAATAAATACAGTATTTGCATAATTGGACACTGTTTTAATTGTGACATTAAACTTATTCTTAAACTTAAAACATACATTATAATTTGCATAGATCAAACTTTAAAAAAAAACTACAACTTAAGTTACATGTTTTCTTCAATTTTCTTTAATTCTAATGACAATATTTTCTTTTTAATCAAAGCACACTCTTTGTAAATATTAGCAGTATCCTGCTCTGTTTGTAATATTTTCATTCTTTTTTCATGTTCTATTTTAAAAAACAACTGTTTTTCCTCTGACAGCATTACTTTTTTATTTGTAAAATCACTTATGTGTTGTAAAACACCCCTCTTTTTTTGTTTTGGCTGTCTTGGAGTATATTGAACTTCTTCATCTGATATCTGTGGTACCACTTCAGATGGAGAGGCATTTACAATATTTAAATCCTCAGTTCTTGACTCTTGCATTTCATCTACGAAATCATCGTGTTGTACCAATTCAACAGTTGTTTCATTAGTAGGTAGCTGAAATTCTGAGGGAAGCAAAATAATCTCACTTTCATCCACTTGTACATTTTCTGCAACAAACAATTACTTTATAGAGTTAAAATTGAAAAAAAGTTTAAGTTACTGTAAAACTTAGACATCTGAATGATGACATATTTTTTTTAACTCAATAGAAAAAATCTAATGAAGTTTATGAATGGTTACTTTTAGAATGTTTTCATTCTAAAAGTCACATTTAAAATTAGTAAAAATCAGTAAAATTGGGCAAGTCCATTATTCTGAGTGTACTTATTAGTGAAGTATAGCAGTGAAAATAATAAAAAATTTGTAAAATTTTATACACTCATTAAGATGCCTAGTAGGCTACTGGTGTTAAATTGAATGCAAAAAAGAAGTATGATATTGCATGCTAAAATGTGGCTGCTACAAAAATTTGCTAGTTCAAATGAAACCTATCAATTCATAGTCAATTACTGTTATATTTTATTTTCTCAAATGTACAATTTTGTACATATATCGTGTATATATATATATCGTGTACACAGACACACTCAGGGTGTCTGTAAAGTTGGTCTTTAAACTTAATATTATAGATATTTGGGTCAAAATAAGCAAGTGAATTCCTATGAACATGGTTCCTATCTTGCTTTGTCTAACGTTGGTTTGTTTGTTTGATTTTCATAAACAACATAGTTTATTTTGATAACTGTCAGCATTATTAGTGCTCAAACTCAGTATTATATTATATTTTTAAAAGGTTGTAAAAATATTTTAAAATTATTTTCAACATTTTAAAATGGCGGTGTTTTCAAATATATAGTCTTAAATTACTCAAAACTATGTACATTTACAAAAACTTTATGAATATTAGCTATCTTGGAAGAACTAGTATTGTCAAAGTTTTGCAGACATTGAAAACAGGACATACTAGTATACTCACATATACATTAGCCGTGTTTGCAAGCATATTATTAGAAAAATATTTTTAATTATTATATATGACCCAGCTTTTAATACTACCAAACATAGAAAAGGAAAATATAAAACTCACCATTGTAATATGTCGAACTACTGTCGTATGGGTTAATCAGTGGTTCATATTGCTCTGACAGCTCACCAATTATTTTTTTACTGAGCACTCCCATTTTTTCTATATAAGGTCCACCTCCAGTTTTGTAAAGTTCAACCTAGAAAATTGGACAGCATCATAAGCTAGTCAAATAGGAAACACTTTTTAGCCTGATTTAATTCAAACTGAATATACAGTTTTGTATATTCAATATCAAGAAAGTAAATTACCAACTTTTAATGAGTTTAGAAATTTTCATACAGTAAAAGGGATTGAATATTAAATTGAATACAACTTAAAAATGTATTACCTCCTGGTAAAGAATAGACCTTCTTCAAAATTTGTAGTAAATTTATTTTATAAAAAATAATCTTAGTAATTTTACAATAAATATTATATTTTTACAGTAAATATAGGTTACAGGGTGTAAATAATAGTAAGTTTAATTTATTTGTCAAATTTAATAGTAGACATTAGGCTATATAAAATGAAAGATAGATAATGCCAAAAATTTGCAGTTTTCCCCTCATGACCATAACTGGTAAGTATAAAAGCTCCCATTTAATACAAACAACAAATATATCTTATGAACAATGTATTTGTTAGAGATCTAGTATTTTTGGGCATAAAAAGAAGTATTTTTGTCCATATCTAAACGAAACTGAATGAAGTCTTATAAAAAGTACTTTTTACTATGTTTTGGGAAAAAATTACTTTTAAATTAGAATTAAAAAAATGTTCCAAGATATTTGCCACCTACAATGACATGCCAAATTTGATGAAAAACAGCTAAGTCATTATTTGGACTTTAGGTGTAATTATATGAACACACCCACACAAAGATAAGCCTATTTGTACTTGGGGACCTGAAAACAAATTTTAACCTAAATCGCAAAATATTTGGGTCCAACAAATAAAAATCCCCAACAAAATAGACCAAGCTGTAAGGTTGATAATTTAGCGAATACATGTAACACGTTACCCACGTCAATAATAACTATTTTTGTTGTTTTGGGCTTCAATGTCCTGAAATAAATACTAACAAAATATTTTGAAAATAATTCTGAAAATAAAGGCTGCCTAAACCAGGTACATAAGGTAACTGCTATATTGCATTATGCCCTTAAATAGTTATATAGCCTAGTCCAGGCCAGGCCTAGCCTACTTCAATGATTAATCATTAAATAAATAGAATAATGTAGATACACAAAATGCTAGCTTACCTTATCTTCATGTTTTTCCTTTCTTGCTTTCATTTTCAAATTTTCATACAGAGTTTTTAAATTTTTAATTTCTCTGATGCCACTCGACTGCTGCGCATTATATTCCCGCAATATTTCCAACCAAGCTTTATTCTTTTTTGAAACTGAAATGCTGTCTGTTTGTTTGTTTTCAATTATGTTTTTATACTTCATTACAATTTGAAAAAGAATTTCCTTTTCAGTTTCAGTGAAGTTTTTCCCTTTAACTCTCTTGGGTTTATTTTCCATTTTAAGTGCAACCAGAATAAATTGACACAACAATAACAATAAGAGGAAGTAAACAAAATAGACTAACCTCAAAAACAAGACTACAGGAAATAATATGTTCAAAATCCGCCATGTTGGCAACTGTTAAAGAGTTGTTATATTTAAACTAGCTTTAAACATCCATTACGTAAAGCACCGTTAAAAATGATCTTGCAACACATGACTTTATTTAATTGAACTTTATTTTAACGGACCTTTAGGTAATGGGAGATTTAATGAATGTTCTTGCAACCGGCTATTAGCGTGATATTTGCAGCGTCTTTAATTGCGAATGGGTAGAGCGTGATAGTTTTGATTAGGTTACGTCTTAAATATTTTCTTAAAGTTATTAAGTTCCAAATTTCAGCTCTCTAGCTTTAAGGAAAGAATAAAAATTAATATTGATTGTTTTTAGGGTTTGTTATTACATTTTCAACCCTTAGCAGCACGTAACGAAATGTACAACTGGTTTACTTTTTATGTGTATCGTGTAAGAAATAAATATACAAAATTTCAGCTCTCTAGTTTGAAGGAATGTATGAATATTAATAATTATTGTTTTTAGGGGTTGTTAACACATTTTCACTCCTATCAGCAAGTAACAAAATGTAAAAGTCATTTACTTTTCATATGTGTTTTGTAAGAAATATATGTAACAAATTTCAGCTTTAAAGAAAGTAAACAAACAACATATATTGTTTTAGGGGATGTTTCAACCCTTAAAGGTCAAATATTTTTAAATCCTATCTTAGAGCGCCTATCTATGAGCAATATGTGAACCAAATATTTTACGTTCCGTAACGGTATTAAATTAATATTTATAGTTATAAGGGTTGTTACTAAATGTTCACCCCTTAGCAGAACGTGATAAAATGGTAAAACTGCTTTATTTTTTATATGTATCTTCTAAGAAATAAATGTACAAAATTTCAGCTTTCTTGCTTTAAGGAAAGTATAACAAACAATGTTTATTGTTTTATGGGTTGTTTAAACCCTTAAAGGCCAAATATTTTAAAATCCTTTCTTAGTTCGCCTCTAGCCCCTATTGAGCAATATTAGTACCAAATTTCACGTTCCTAGGCGGTATTCAATTAATATTTACAGTTTTAGGGATTGTTACTACATTTTCACCTATTAGCAGAACGTTACAAAATGTAAAACTGGTTTACTTTTTATATCTATCGTGTAAGAAATAAACATAAAACATTTTTGTTTTCTAGCTTTAAGGAAATTATAACATACAATACTTATTTTTTTGTTGGTTGTTTCAACCCATAAAGACCAAATATTTTAAAATCATTACTTAGTTTGCCTTTAGGTCCTATGAAAAATATGTGTACCAAATTTCACGTTCCTAGGGGATAGGGTTTTTGAGGTATATAACAAACAATATTTATTGTTTTAGGGGTTGTTTCAACCCTTACAGAATAAATATTTTAAAATCCTTTCTTAGTACGCCCTTGTCCCTATGACAAATACTTATACCCAATTTCACGTTTCTAGGAGGTAAGGTTTTTGAGATATATAACAAACAATATTTATTGTTTTAAGGGTATGGTTTCTGAGATATATAACAAAGAATATGTATTTTTTAGGGGTTGTTTCAACCCTTGCAGGCCAAATATTTTAAAATCATTTCCCCTGTGGCAAATACATGTACCAAATTTCACATTCCTAGGACGTAAGGTTTTTGAGATATATAACAAACAATATTTATTGTTTTAGGGGTTGTTTCAACCCTTACAGGCCAAATATTTTAAAATCCGTTCTGAGTGTCTCTCGTGCCTATGACAATATGTGTACCAAATTTCAAGTTCCTATTTGGTATGGTTTTTGAGAAACTGTGATCAGTAAAAACTACCCCTAAACCCCCAAAACTACCCCTAAAAATTTGAATATCAAAATGAAATTTCTTTAGTTTTCCTATTTCCATCACAAAGTATACACATGCCAAATTTCATCTCTCTAGTTTCATGGGAAGTGGGAGAATTAGTGATGATGAGTGAGTGAGTGAGTGAGGGCTTTGCCTTTTATATGTATATAGATTCAGCAAGAAAATTGAAGCTTATTTTGTCATTTATATTATGAATTAATAATTTTAAATTGCAACCGATTTGTAAAAGTTTAAAACTTGTAGGAAAAGATACATTTTGTGTAGTACAAAATACAAGACTGCAGTCTAACCATTTAGATTAGTGTAACAAAATTCTATATAGTGTAAAAACAGCTTCTATTAGGCGACTGTTATTTCAGGCCATTCTTGATAAAAACGATATACAGGGTGTTCCCAAATTATGTTTCCAGACTTCCACAAATTGTTCCTTTGGTCAAAACAAGAACAAAACTTCCAATAAACATAGGTCCTAAAACGCTTAGTTTCCTAGATATCCACCATTTTGTTTTTTGTACAAAATAATTCATATCTAGAGAACGGTTTGACTGATTGAGTTCAAACTTGGCATGACGTTTTACCTGACAATGATATACATCAAGAAAAATAAACGATTAAATCTAATCATGCGTTTCAAAATGGCGGCTGTTTGAAAGTTTCAAACCTAAATTACTCCAAAACCGTACATTTTACCGAAAAATGTCAAGAAACCTTTTTTGTAGCCCTTTTGATTCCCTATCGGATGGTGTAACTATCAAAACAATCGGATGAAGGATAATAGCTAAGTTGAAAGGTAATGACAACAAAAGTCCATACAATATTGTAGTATTTTTACTGTGTTGGTATAGGATGCCGGGTTGAACAAATCAATTAGTACACATAACTTAACTGTTATCCTTCATCCGATTGTTTTGGCAGTTACACCATCCGATAGGGAATCAAAAGGGCTACAAAAAAGGTGTCGACATTTTTCGTTAAAATTTACGGTTTTGGAGTAATTTAGGTTTGAAATTTTCAAACAGCCGCCATTTTGAAACGCATGATTAGATTTAATCGTTTATTTTTCTTGAGGTATATCATTGTCCGTTGAAACTTCATGCCAAGTTTGAACTCAATCAGTCAAACCGTTCTCTAGATATGAATTATTTTGTACAAAAAACAAAATGGCGGATATATAGGAAACTAAACGTTTTAGGACCTATGTTTATTGGAAGTTTTGTTCTTTTTTTGACCAAAGGAACAATTTGTGGAAGTCTGGAAACATAATTTGGGAACACCCTGTATACAGGGTGTTTCACGGAAACCCTGACAAACTTCAGGAAATGGTTCCTTGTATGAAGGGAAGAAAAAAATGTTATATAAACATAGGTCCCAAAATCATTTTTTCGTACTTATAGCTGAAAATTGTTTTTTCCCAGATTTCCATGTAGTTCTAGTGTTTTTTACCTCTAGACAAAAATTGAGTAGAGATATTGTGTTAAAACTTATACTGGTAGTTGGAGCAGAAAATTCTGCAGACATACCATTGTTTTTTAGTCAGAAAATAACAATAATTATTCGGTGGTTGCCTTCCAAATTATAAAATTTATTTAAAAAATTAAAGCTTAAAAAATGTTTTTTTTTATTTCACAAGTTTTTATGTGAAAACTACTTGACAACTTGGGCTGCAATCTCACCACAAGTTGTCAAATTTTATGTAGAATAAGATTATATCACAACTTCCTTAGTTTTATAAGTAGTTTCAGCCGGATTTTTATGATTTTGTTAAGTATTGAAACACAAAATACAAATAAAATTTTAGAGATTGTACTCTAAAATTTTTCCTTTTTAAATAAGCTTGTTTTTAAACATCCAATATCATTCAGTGTGGGTTTTTATAATATAAAATATGAACAAAATTCATTTAAACAAAATCTGCATAGCTTTGCTATTAACTGTCTACCAATTTTTCACCATAACAATCGAAATGAAAAGGTAAAACAACATGTTTAATTAAGCATCTCCAAATTTACTTACAGTAATTTAAATTGTACATAGATAATAGTAATTTAAAATTTTACAAATTAAGGTAAACCGAATATTAATTATCTTAAAACGTTTTCGAAGTGTCCCCCGTTGTGGTCTCGGCAAAGTCGAGCTCGCTGCAGCACGGAAGATGTTGCTCTTTGTATCATTTTAGAATTATCTTTGATTGTTCGTGCAACATTGAAGATTCTTTCTAGCAGCTCCTGTCTTGTTTGCGGTTTTGTTTTGTAAACTTCCATTTTCATATATCCCCACAGGAAGAAGTCCATCGGGGTAAGGTCTGGTGACCTGGGTGGCCAACGTACTGGTCCATGGTGAGCAATTATTCTTTCACCAAAATGGTTATGTAAGAACCGAGTCACATGACGAGATACATGCGCAGGCGCTCCGTCATGTTGGTAAAACATAGTTCCTCTGATTTAGATCGGGATGGCCTCAAGAAGCTCAGGAAGTACGAATTGTAAAAACTGTAAATACGTTACACCATTTAACACCAAATCTATAATGTAAGGGCCTATAAGTTTGTCATTAATAAGTCCGCAAAAACATTGACTGAAAATCTTCGTTGAAAGTTTGTTTCTACTGAAGCATGTGGATTTTCTTCAGCCCATATGTGAGTGTTTTTCCAATTGTTAATACCATTCCGGGTAAATTGAGCCTCGTATGTAAAGAGTATTAACTTAACCGACCAACGATTAGCTGCAATCCAACGACAAAACACAGACCTCCTAATATTCTCGCCGAGGTGGAGAGCCTGGACTTTCTGTAGATGATAAGGGTACAAACCTTCATTATTTAAAATTCTCCATGCCTGAGTAGAAGATACAATGTGTTGTGTTGAAAGCCTCCTTACGCTAGTACTTGGGCTTCTTTGAACATAATACAGAATGTTTTCTTTCGCCTCAACTGGTGTTTGAATAACATTACCAGGTTTACGTTTATTAAAAGAACCTGTCTCACTCAAACGGTTATGTATGTCCGTAAATACTTGCCTGTTAGGTACACGCCTGTTGGGGAATCTTCTGCCATACTCAACAACAGCTACTCTTGAACTTCCATTACAAAAGCCGTACACAAAGTGCATATCAGCGTACTCACTATTAGTAAACATATTTTGAAATGATTGTTACTGTAAAGAAGGATAGTGCTAAAATATTGTTTACAAAAAAAAAAACTGTCAACAATGGGGTCAATCAGCTGACTAAAGACAGCTGATTAGTGATTGTATACCCAGCTTGAAACCATGTGTTAATTAATAGCAATATTAAATAACACTAAGGGAGTAGTTGGATTTAGAAAATAAGGCCAATACACTTTTTACATATGCATAGCAATTACTTCTGTTACCAATTTTATATTGAAAAACCAAACAAAAAATCTTATTCTACATAAAATTTGACAACTTTTGGTAAGGTTGCAGCCGAAGTTGTCAAGTAGTTTTCACATAAAAGCTTGTGCAATAAAAAAAAAATAATAAGCTTAAATTTTTTTAATAAATTTTACAATTTGGAAGGCAACCACCGAATAATTATTGTTATTTTCTGACTAAAAAACAATGGTATGTCTGCAGAATTTTCTGCTCCAACTACCAGTATAAGTTTTAACACAATATCTCTACTCAATTTTTGTCTAGAGGTAAAAAAACACTAGAACTACATGGAAATCTGGAAAAAAACAATTTTCAGCTATAAGTACGAAAAAATGGCTTTGGGACCTATGTTTATATAACATTTTTTTCTTCCCTTGATACAAGGAACCATTTCCTGAAGTTTGTCAGGGTTCCCGTGAAACATCCTGTATAGGCTTATAAGCGAGTAATTTATTATTTGGTTGTAAACAAAAATAAACACAGCACAATATTTTATTTATTGAATTTATAGTAATTGTGTTTCATTTCATTTTGAAATTTATTGTTTACTAGGCGATGCCTGTGGTGGTTGGTATTTTCAGTCTTTTTAACGTAATTGTATTATTTTTAAGTGTACAGTCAGTGAGTGGTATTTGGCTTTTATATATATAGATCTTAAATAATAAAAGCACTATTGTCATAATAATAAATTATCTGAAATTATGATTTTAGTAACTTTGATCCCCCCAAACCCCTCCTAAAATTTCGAAATTTTTCATACCTTTTTTTAGTGAGCACCTATGGCCCTATAGGAAGCTACATACCAAATTTCATTCCAATCTGTTCGGTAATTTTGGAGAAATCGTTCTTTAGTAATTTTTACCCCCCAAACCCTCCTAAAATTTTCAATTTTTTAAAATCCTTTTTTATTGAACACTTGTGGCCCTAGAGGAAGCTACACACCAAATTTCATTCCAATCCGTTCTGTGGTTTTGAAGAAATCGTGATTTAATAACTTTGATCCCACCAAACCCCCCCTAAAATTTCGAATTTTTCCAAACCTTTTATTATTAAGCACCTACGGCCCTAGAGGAAGCTACATACCAAATTTAATTTCAATCCGTTCGGTAGTTTTTGAGAAATCGTGATGAGTGAGTCAGTGAGTGAGTGAGTGAGTGGTATTTCGCTTTTATATATTATATAGATTTAACTCATCATCTTCTATCGATTTGACCCTAGTTACTTTTAGAAGAAATACACAGTTGTGTATTAGAAGTTTCTAGGTTTAGTGAACTCTTTCAACTCGAGGGTTGAAATTTAAATTTTCCAAACACGAATTAACTTTGTAATTACGCATTCTTTTAAACAAGACATGACTAATAATATTGAGATGACAATTTACCGCGATAAATGTTTTTATGTCCTACATTACTCTTACAGGTAATTTGTAAATTTTGTCTCGTGTCAGCAATTCTTTATCCATCCGTGGATATTTTAGTCTGCTTAATGATTTTTTTTACTGACGGTAGCCCTGTGTTTTACCTGTGCTAAACTGAATACATCAGCAGGCTATATTATTTTAATTCACACTCCTACACTTTATATAATGTTGAAACATTTTTAGAGAATTTTCAGAACTTATTAAAACAATGATTTTTATTTCTCGGCTTTTATTAAATTGGTTTAAAAATGGCATCAGTGACGATTAACAACACTCAAGATGTTAAAGTTATTGAGCTACTTGGATAACTATTTCAAATACATAAACTTTCTATAGAAGCAGAAAATTTTAGATTTATGTCATATATTTCATTTTGGTTTTTACTTGGTTAGGATGTTTTCAAACTTTGTGTATTGTTAGTTAGACCGAGGTAAGGAAAACAGCAAGCTTGTCAAAGTTATAAGCTAGTATCGTCATAGTATTTACTAGGAACGTTTTGCTTACTCATAGAGCACTGATGTCATAATTAGGGAAGTAATCTCTTTACCCGGCGATATGACAACCGCAGGCAAGGAAAACATAAATTAAAACTCTTTCAGCCTTGTTGAATTTGTGAGTAGAGATTATACGTTACATTGCTAAGTAATATTGGAGATTATTGTTTTCTTAGTTTATGTTTGTAAATATTTCTTCGGCATCGAACAAAAATAATTGCTTACACGATTGTATGCCAGTTATCAACAGGTATTTTAATTTTTCTATTTAGACAAGCAATATTGACAGGTTGCCATGCAGAGCCAGAATTAATTCTTGTTCTGATGAATTGACTTTTTGAAGAATGTGGACGAATGAATAAAATGCACATTTTATTTGAAGTATCGTACTATATTTCTATGGAGGTTATATTTTTTCCAAATCATAACACTAATATAAATGTTTTAATGTTTTTTAGCGAACTTTTTGTTTAAACTCTAATTTAAAATACCGCTTTAATCTATCTATATATATAAAAGCGAAATACCACTGACTCACTCATCACAATTTCTCAAAAACTACCGAACGGATTGAAATGAAATTTGGTATGTATCTTCCTCTAGGGCCATAGGTGCTCACTAAGAAAGGGTTTGAAAAAATTCGAAATTTTAGGGGGAGTTTGGGGGGATCAAAGTTATTAAAAACGATTTCTTCATAACTACCGAACGGATTGGAATGAAATTTGGTATGTAGCTTCCTCTAGGGCCATAGGCGCTCACTAAGAAAGGGTATGAAAAAGTTCGAAATTTTAGGAGGGGTTTGGGGGGATCAAAGTTACTAAAATCATAATTTCAGATCTTTTATTATTATGGCAATAATGCTTTTATTGTGTAAGATCTATATATATAAAAGCCAAATACCACCCACTGACTGAACACTTAAAAAGAATAGAATTACGTTAAAAAGACTGAAAATACCAACCACCACGGGCAACGCCGTACGAGTCAACTAGTACATTTATATTGGTCTATTCTTTGCACAACTTTATTGTTTTGAATTATTGATGCTAGTAAACCTAATCAGATGTTACAGCCCAAGTTTATTGTATAAGTTAGGTTGCTATAGAAATTATACATACAAATGGCGAAAATATGTGTTTTATGCTCCCTAGATTCAAAACGGCGAAGTTGGCTATCAATTTCAATGTTAAAATAACCTATCCATACATTCGCTTTTAAGCATATTTTTGTGTTATTTTCGCCAAAAAACGGAAGCTGTATTTTTTCGTAAAGTAAAACAGATTGTGGGTGTTGATTGCTAAGGTTTTTTGCAATATCTCTTTTTGCAACTGAGTAAAACATTAATAAAGTTTGCTATTTATATCATGAAAAAAATAAAACGGTTTTTGAAAGTGTATTCAGCAATCAACATCCGCATATGACAGTACATCAAAATGAAACCAAATTTTTAAATTTATTCCACGAATTAACGGGAAAAAATGACTTATTCTGTAGCATTGCTCTTATGGGAATCAGATTCAATATGGCGGTCAGGGTATCCATCCCTTAACAAACACAAGCTTTACCAACAAGTCACTTACTCAAAATACTAAACTAAACAATAACCACAGTGGGACCAGTGAAAGAAGTATTTCTATTTTTCATAATTTTTCAACATTTTATTTGTAAAAAAAGAAGTTTATCAAAAATACAAGGTGCATTTGGTTTTAAGCAACATCTTGAAAACTATGTACAGTACAACCATAGATCATGAATAATAAATAGATCTTGCATCCATACGGGGGTTGTGTGCCGGAAAAAAGGTGTTCGCGAAAATAGTACATGATCGCGCCGCGAGGTAGCGCTAGGGAGAAAGCATTGTAAGCATTGGTGTTTCCAACCAGCTTCCTTCGTTTCCCCAATAGATAGCGCCAAAAAAGTCGAATTTCCAGTGGA
>JAGFPH010012145.1:8136-22164 GCA_018207615.1 Philaenus spumarius | reverse complement strand
TGGTACTTTCATTTAATAATAATGTTATGGAATTTGGACTGTTATAACAGTAATCCGCTGGTGCCATTATAAACAATTCAATAATTAATTGTTAATATTTTATCCGCTTTCGAAAAATAGAGCGTCAAATAAAGTAATATCATTAATTTGTCTTGTTTCGTTATTGTTCTGTTTTGTGGAATGACGTCAAACTCATAGAATATTCAGAATGGTACAGATAAGAAGTATGTCACTTTCATTGAAATTCCTCCGAGTTTCTGTGCTACAAAGAAGTTCAGTGGCGCACCGAGGATTTGGCTTGTGGGGAGGGGGACTAAGCTCAGGTCGAAACATATATATTATATTGAATAAAATCTAAATGGATAGAAGTTCTTTAACCTATCACAAATTCTGAAACATTATATATTTTTTAAAGTGAATGGTGACGGGTTTGAGTCAGACAATAGTGCAATATCAAAATTTTTTTCGCAAGATCACCCCGGACCTTGAGTGACGGTCTAGCCAGCCCACCCAGCGCGCTGCCTTATTAGGACCATGTTATACGAGCGCTGTTAGTGCCACGTCGAGTTAACGTAGGTTAATTGGTTAATTGATGCGGAGCTATCAACGCCGAACTAAATTAGGCCGGGTTCACACGAGCGTTGCATCTGCGTAACACCACCTCACTTTGTAGCCACGTTTAGGCAGTGTTTGTGCTCAAATAGGACAGTTTACACAATGGCGTTGCGTTGGCTGTGCATCTGCGTTGAAGCAGCTGCAAAAAATATGACGCTCTCCACTGCCTCAAAGCAGCCGCAGCCAGTTCTGAGCAGCGAGGCAGTGTGTTGATGTAGCTTCATTGAAAAAACTGTAGGACTTCATAGATTCTGTCGACTTTGAAAAGTTCATCGAATAAGTTAAGGAACGTCCTACATTATGGGATCCGTCTTGCGAGGATTATCATGATAACATCTAAAAGAGGGGTGCTTGGGTGAATGTTTGCGAGAGTATGGACGAAAACTTCATTACAAAAGAAGAAAATGAGAGAAATGCAGTAAGACAAGTATTTTTTTGTCAGATTCCGTTGTGGAACGAAACTTTAAACAAAGTAAGCGAAAAAAGTACGTCTTCTCTCCTTCATGGTACGAACTAAACTAGAAGTCAACCAACAGAAGAGTTCTCGTGTTCTATTGTCAAAACGCCGCGTTAAACGCCGCGTTAAACGCCGCGTTAAACGCCGAAACTACGCTAGGTGTGTACTGACAACTTGCTGCAACGCGGCTTCAACGTGGCTCGTGTGTACCGGGCCTTATACGGAACGCTGTCAACGCGTACTCGCATGCGTACTGTCAGCGATACTAGAGAGGCCACAGAAGTATCGACCTTGTTCTAGTTCTAGTTTTTATTGTTTATTTGAAAGTGATTATTGTGTCCTTCAAAGTGGCAAAATGTTCGACACTGAATCATTTATTTACGATATCGAACAGCAGCCACCTCTCTATTAAGATAATTCAAACGATTATAGCAATAAACAATTGAAACATTAACTAAAACTGTCCTGTTAAATCTATGGCTACACTTACACGAGCCGATCCGAGGCGAGCGGAGCGGAATTTTTCCAGGGGTATTCTCTCTGTGTATTTTAATGGAGTTGGCTATTATCTACAGGAGCCGAGTCGACCCACGTGGAGCCGTATTTTGTCCGTGCTCTGAGAGCATACCGAAACGAGTCGACTCGGTTCCTTTCCGCGCGGGTAGATATAGCCACAAGTCCCAACCAGGAAGAACTTTCGGTCTCTTTCCACTGTTCTTCCATGATGATTAGGCAATTCACGGTAGTTGTGACAGTAGTAGCAGGAAATCAAGACTAACTGATGGTGAGGTGGAATGAGCACGCATTCTTCCGACACATGTCGGAACGGTGCGGGTCTGTTAGAAATAGTCACTATTATGGATTTCCGCGACGGACCTGGTCGACTCAACTCCGCTCAGCTCGTGTAAGTACAGCCGAAGCTTGATACAAGATTTCAAAGCACTGGGTGTATATCTCACCGTCTAGCCTTCCTCATACAAAATTCCTCAGCAGTTTCTATTATTTGTAATACACTTAGACAGCTTAACTGAATGGTATCCATTTTGGAAGTGAGGGACCCGACGGTGACAACGCCTCAAAAATACGGTGTAAAACACGAGACCCGAGTTACCAACGTCGGGTTTTCAACGTCCCGTATAACTTGGGAATTTAACGCCGTTTTCAGCGTTATATCAACGCGGCCCTATCAATGCTTGTATACCGTCAATTCATGAACCAGACCGCCGTGCCGGGACTCAAACATCACTGTTAGAAAATCATGATTGTGTACGGTAGGGATTATATAAATTTAAAAAAGAACGGTTATTTTTCGTGATCACATCACAACTTTAATCATAAATGTAATTTTTAATTGAATATCGACTACGTATTCAACGATCGATTATTTTAAAATAAAATCCACATTACTAAAAATACCTCTGGGGGAGGGGGTGTAGGTCCCGTTGGTCCACCCCGTCGGTGAACCACTTTAGAAGTTAAAAGGAAATTAAAAAAAAATAATCTGTCAAGTTAATAAAAAGTTAAGATGGAAAGAGTCTATTTAAAAATTTTAGTACTGTGAACTGTGAAGAGGTATACAATAGCTAAAACAAAAATGAATAGTAGAAACTGATCTGCTCTGTAACACTGAACATGGTCTGGAATGAATACAAACAATACTCTTTACAAAATTAAGAAATATTTCACCCCTAAATGCTTTAAGTGCACCAAAAATGAAATAGACACACTACAACACATAATTTTCGATTGCCCTAATTATGAAATGAGTAGAATAAATTTATATAATAAATTGAGGGAAGAAAATTGGAAACCACCCTTTATATTGAAAGATATCCTTAAACAAGGCAACTCAGGTATAATTTATGAATTAATTGATATGATTAAAACAGCCAAAATTTCAATATAACAAATAAATACTAAATCATTATTATACTACACAAAACATATATGTTTAATCCAAGTCCACGGTGCTTATATGATCCATGGTCCATATCCTTTCGGGTTAGGTATATCAGATAGACCTCTGATGAGAAGAAAAACCTCCACCTATAAGAGAATCCTTTAAATCCTAGTTTTTTTAACAAAATCCTTAAAAAATCCCACTTTTAGTAACTAACAATTTACAGACACAGGTTAGGAAATATAATAGACAGGTTACATATTTGTTTTACCTCTACTAACAGAAAATTTTTCATATATGAGAAAATGCGCATACGTCTAGAGCAGTAAGTTTAGTGAAATTTTTAAGGGCTGCATGGTACATCCTAGCCCGCCTATATATTAGGCAAAGAGAAAAAAAATGGTCTGGAATGACCAGTGTTGCCAGACCGAGTTTGTAACTTTCCCCGCCAACCCCCTAGAAAATCCCCGCTTTTACCCGGCAATAAGTAAGTTAATCCCCGCAAAATACCCGCAAGAGCTAAAATATCCGAAAACTAGGTACCTAGTCTAATTATCTAGGTAAAATTTTTGATTTGATTATCCAGAAGTTTGCAGTTAAGTAGCCTATATATAGGTAAATTAGATCATCAATAAATTAATATCACAATCAACATTCGTCAAAACTCTCAGCAAAATAAAATTTTAATAAAAATAGAAAACAAATTGAGTTGATAAAAACAACCTTTGGGTAGAAAATAAAGTAATTTAATCACAGACAAACAGTTATTAAATATACCTATTAGACTAAATGTTATTAAACATCTACAAATATTAACTATTATAAAAGCGAGTGTACTCACGTACGTGAGTAACATATAATATAACAGCTGATTTCACCCATCATCTGTAATACTTAAACAAACCCAGTGTAGCTTATTTATAGTTTGGGGTTATGTTTACAACTTCAATCGTTAAAGTTGAAGTTAATCTTGTGAAGTTGATTTTTTTTAAATATGAGTTACAGAACTAATGTATGCTATATTAACGTTATATTGAGGTTATAAACTGTATATTTTTATAAATACAACCTTTTACCATCAATATATTTGTTTATACTAATTTGAAGAAGAGATATCTATTCGTTTAATTTCGGAAACATTCGTACATCTTCGTAAAACATATAAACATTTTCAATTATTAATTTCTTCCCTATAATATTAATATCTTCTAAATCATTTGATCTATCAATATGAAATAGAAAGCAATTAAAAGATAGTATTTTTATCTTTCTTTAAATATATAATAACGTATGTAAATAAAAATGTTTAACAAAATAGGCCTACAGTTTTATAATCCTTATTATTGTACACATTTACCGAGTTAAAAATCCCCTTCAGATTAGTAAAGTAGGCCTGGATAAGTAGAACTTAATGTTGTTTTTAAATAGTTGGTTTTGTAAATAATGTATTTCTGATTAATTAATTTTTGTATTTCTGCATCTAATTAATCAGCCTGTGATGTTTCACGGGGGCTTACTAGTAATATTATTTTTGTAAAATATTAAATTAAAATGTTAAAGACAAATTAAATAATATCGTAATGAAACAGGTTAAATTCAAATTAGGTCTATAAAATAAATTAAATTAGAAACATTGTAAAATGAATAAGGATTTAAAAAATTGTTAACTGTGTAAATAATATAATTATATGAGAAGGACATATAATTTTTATTCTGCCAAAAGGTGAAATAAAAAGTGTTTTTAATAAAATGATAAAAGTAGCTTTAGACTCAGACTCTCGTTCGCGTTATATTAAAACCCGATAATCCTGACAACAACAAACAAAAGTCAAAGCACAATTGCCACAATTAGCATAAATAAAGCACAACGCACTTGCCCACAACGCTGTTGGTATTATTATCTCTGCACTTGCCATAGAGAAACTGCTCAGGCGCAAAGGTATGATATGGAGCCTAGAGAAAGTCATTCACAACCACAACAGAAATTTTTACTAAATAAGCTACATTTGCAATAAATTTAAGGCAAATGTTACATTTATTATTGAATTTATTAATTAAAACGTATTATTCTTAACATAAATCTTGATCCCGCAAAAAAACATAATCCCCGCACTGAAGGGGACAAATACACGGCAATTACCCGATATTAACCAATCCCCGCCAAATTACCCGCAGAGTTCTAAAATCCCCGCATGCCGTGTAAAATACCCGACATTGGCAACACTGGGAATGACTCTTCTGACTCCTCTTCCTGATTGTACACCCAGTCAAATTTAATAAAATGTATACATCATTATTCTTCATTCGGAAAATATTTTAGAAACCAACTACACATTTATTTGTTTTTAAAATTTAATTCACAAAAAATTGAATCCTTTGTCAAAATTCTCTCCGCTTGTATCAAGATCCATCTCTAATATGTCTCAAACGTATAAAAAACAAACTAATAAAGTATCGTTTTAATAAGAGCAAAAATAACTATAATATATAATATAAATATATAATATATAAGATATTATATTTATTGAGTTTTAAATAAATACATTTAATTTATAAACAATGTATATAAAGATACGTTACGTGGGGTGAAAAAGTTAATGTTTTCACAGTTCTGTTATTTAAATTTGTAAGGCAGTGATGAAATTCACGTAGTAAAGTAAGCAGAAGTTCTGATCTATAAAGACTGCAACTGTTTTTTGTATTTTATTTAATATAAACAGTATAGTAGTGATTTACAGTATATTGTCGAAACTGTAAAATATGTACTGGTTATAAGTGTAAAGATTCTTCCTACTATTCTTTTGTTTATAATTTAATGAAGCTATTTCGTTTACTAAAAGTCTAAAATGTAAACATGGCGGTCACAGCTAATGGGTGTTTACATGGTTTGTGCGTTTTTGTAATATAAGATTTTGGTGTTCTAGTTTTTGTACAAAATCGATAAAATCATGACTACACCAGGTAATGTTATTCTTATTATGTTATACTCAATCTCAAAATATGCAAATTACTCAATAGTAGGTTAAGTGTTATACAATGTAATATTTAGGCTAATTTGTTTCATAGTCCTTGCATTTTTAAATGGAATGTTAACAGTAAAACAATTTTATTTTTCAAATAGGCTAATTGATTAACTTTTTGCCTTAATTAGTACTGTTTTAGATACACATTGGTAGTCTATCAGATATTTTTTGTGATTTCATATGATCTGAGTTTACTAAGTAGGCCTAGTTATAACTGGGCGAAAGTATACAATCATCCACACTCCAGATAATATTTCTGCTATACAAAACAACTTAAATGATGTTAGAAACGTGTTATGTAAACAATATGGAAACACTGTGATTAAAGAGTGTACGTAAGTTAGAATTTCAGGCTGTGTTTTTTTTAATTCTTTTATTTTTAAATCCATAAGTTAGCAACCTAACCTTTAAATCAGCTGGAGTGTGGATGTAGCCTATTCTTTCGCCGAAATATTAGCTGCAGTATGGAGGTATACTTTCGCCCATAACTGTTGAAGGTCTAATTATAGCAAAGGAATTTATAACTATGCCTATACAAGATGGTATCCATCAATTTTAACAATGTTGCCAAATTAAATGATGAACAATATCTTAGTGTGTTAGTTAGCCTACTCATGCACATTAAGTTAACAAGTGTAATAATATATGTTTTTAATAAAAATAAATTTGTACATGTTACGAAAAGGAGACTTTAAGTTAGTTTAGGATAGCCAAGGTTTTCTATATATTATTGCACATTGTTTGGCGCAAATTTACTATTCGACCTATGGCAACAAAAATACAAGATAATAAAAAAAAAAATAGCCTAGAGGTTCTAACCTAGGCTGTTGTAGGCTATTTAGTCACCAGTATGTTTACCTGTATTCAACATTTAACTTAACAGTAGAATGTAAAACAACGTCGTCTGGAAAAATATCGCCTAGGTTCGAATAGTAAATTTATGCCCATTGTTTTCTATGACAGAATTGCACCTGAAACTACTTACACAGTCTCCAGTCACAGTAGCCTATGTTTTCAGTTTGTAACACTGCACTATATTAGTAGCACTTCTCTTTTTTTTCTTAAGAAAAGGATTACAGCTAGTGCTAATTTGGCAACAATTTTGTAACTCAAGGGTTAGCAAGATGACTGAATGCTTGCTGAGTAAAATTCACACATATTCAATATTTGTTTTGTTCTTGTTTATTTATACTTGTATAAAGTTGTAGATAAAATGTATATAACACACTTCCTTGCCATATTGCAGCAGAAGTGCCAAAATATGAAACATGCAAGAAAATGTTCTAGGGTGTAATCATAATGTTTATTATATATTATTAAACATATTAAATCAATATAGGCCTAATCAGCAAATTTAATTTCAGACAATTTAATGGAGAACAAATTATAAAAAACCAAACATTTAAAAATAAATCTACCTCAAGGCATGATAAATATGATAGCCTAAATGAAATAATATTTAACCAAGTTTTTACATAACATGGTAAAATTAAACGATTGCTTTTCTCCCTCAATTCCAATGCATTTACATGAACAATTTAGTCACTTAAGTTTAAATTTATCACAAAAACAGACGTAGGCCTAATGATTTATTGTATTTAGAATAGCCTACATGTGACAAAACAGAAAAACACTTAATTTTTTATTTTTCAGAATACTCTAAACATTAAAAATAAATAAATATAATCAAGCTTGACGCGTGAGAAAAAATTTTCTTGTTTCAATGACAAAGTTGTCCTCCTCGATGACATTTAAACTATCCTATAACAAAACTATAATCATTTTATTAAATAGTAATGAATAGGAGAACTCACATTCTGAACATTCAGCCATCTTGCTATTTTGATAAATTAATAATAGCATATAGCCAGATCTGCTACAGAATAATCAATAAAATCTCTTATATTACGGAGTATCGAAATAATAACTTAATATATTTTACAATGTAGGCCTACATGTAAAACCATCATTAGAAAAATAGTAAAGTATTTAAACAATACGAAAATGAAAAAAATAGTGAAAATAATACCATTTTATTATGCTTATAGCCCAACTGGATTGTTATTAATTAATTACTAATTAATTTACCTTGTTTGTGAGGTGATACTGCCGAACAATCCTTAATGTTTATGAAAAGTAGTCTATTACTACTTCATATGACGCGTTTCGACTATCATTCAGTCATTTTCAAATATACATAAAACACACAATAAAACACTTAAACAACATAAAACGAGTTCACATTTAAAATATACGGGCGACGCGCGTTGCCGGTAACCGTTGACGAAGCACTAGGTTAAAGCACTCGATCGTCAATAATTAAAAGTCACCAGATCAGGGTCTCCGTTATTGAGTGGGGGTATGTACACAATCTATACATCGTTAGTCACAGGAATGGTTTCTATTTTGGCAATCAAATCAAAAATGGTATGGGATTGAAATTTTAATTTATTGTTCAGTAAATGGTCGGGATTATGTTTTTGCACTTTATAAATGTGGAATTCCTCCAATGCATTCATTAATGGGCCTTTGTTACATCGGTGTAATATTTTTAAATTTGTGTCAATATCTGTGTAACTATGGTTTGTGTCAATCAAATGTTCGGTGTATTTGGAGTCTGTCTTGTAGGTGGCGGATCGCTTGGAGGACGGAACGTGCTCTCTGAAGCGGGTTTTAAACGTGCGTCCAGTTTGGCCTATGTACGTTTTTGGGCACTCATTGCATGTTAATTGATATACCCCACTGCTGTTGAAATGGTCCGGATCTCTTGTTTTTGGTGGTTTTAAAACTTTTTCTAAACTATTATAGGTCCTATAAGCCAGGTGGTAACCTTGTTTGCGGAAGATGTTGTGCGCAGTATGTTCTAGGGCTTTATTGAAATCAACGCCAATGAATTTAGGTTTGGGGTATGTGGCTCTGTTAACTTTTCTCTTTTTTATTTGCTTTCTCATTATGTTGTCAATGATTGAAGTGCTGTAATCATTGGAAGCGGCAATATATTTTATGGTGTTGATCTCCTGCTGGAAATCTTCTGAGTTCATGGGGATGCTTAATAATCTGTGCACTAAACTATTGTACGCTGCTAACTTATGCGATATGGGGTGGTTGGAAGATGCGTGAATGGTGTGGTCAGTCTGCGTGGGTTTTCTATAAATTTTAAACATATGTTTATGTTCAGACTTGGTGATGGATATGTCTAAGAAGTTCAGTTTCTGTTCGTGTTCTATTTCGCTGGTGAATTTAAGGTTGGGGTGAACTTTATTAAGGAAGTTCAACAACAAATCGGTTTGTCGTGGATTACCGTTGTATAAGCAAATGATGTCATCCACATATCTAAAATAATAAATTATTTTCTTGTGGTGGTTGTTATGGTCGGTCATAATATAGGTGGTTTCAATGTGATTCAAAATGCCTAGGCAGTCATTTGCTTGAAAATATATAAAAAAGTCTCCAACTTATCTAACTTAAAGTCTCCTTTTCGTGACGTATAGGAATTCCTGTTTTGTTATAAAAAAACTTGTCATAAACATATAAAAACAATTTATAAAATTCATGTATTTGAAAAAATAGGCCTGTATGAAAACCAAGCATAAACTAACTAAAAGTCTCTTGTAACGTTTACAAATTCCTTTTTATTCATTCATAAAAACTTGTAAATATGTAAAAAACGATAGGATATAAAAAATTAATTATAAATAAAAATATGTCCTAAATTAACTTAAAATCTCATTATTGTAACATATATAAATTAATTTACGGGTTCTAGTGGATGACATGTTTATCGCAGATTTTAATAGAATTGCACTAAATTTCACTTTTTCGTTTAATATAATGAAATTAGACACTTCACTGATCACGGGAAATCAATTATAAACAAACTGAAACAAACACAACATAACAAATTAGCAAACCAAATGTCTCTTGCGGGATTTAACAGGAGAATCTTTAGCCATTTTTAAATGCGGTATAGCGATATAGGCTAACAGCTAACAGGAGCTGGGTTGCCAGATTTGTTGGAACTATAGGCCTAATGTAAGGTTCAATTGCGACCTATAATTATATTATAAAACTAAGGTGTTACAAATTTATATAATGTTTACATACGGTACTAGAAACATACTGAGATTAGATACAGTAAGTTAGAACTTCAGGCTATTTAAAAAAAATGTATTTTGTAAGTTATTAATTGTGTCTTGAATTGGTTAATTAACTACAACAAGATATTGTTAACTTATAACACATTTTTTTATTAATCTCGGCTATATCGAACAGAACTTGAACATAACAATATACTAAAACTATGCTGAATAGTTATTTACATATGAATATTGTCTAGAGTATAATCATGTGATTTTCCACATCTGATACAAAGATTATCTATACCGAGAGCTTGGAAGTCAGGTAGGTTACTTTGAGAACTTGACTTGTGGCTATAATTTTGTTTGAAGGTATTCTTTCTCTGATTTGACTTTAATCTACTTCTAGAATAGTGTCTGGAAGAGTTGTAGACTTTACTAGTATCGTTGTGTGAAACATTGGATTTATGGAAACTTGACTGATTGTTATTTTGACTTTGAGTAAGCTGTTTGCTCTCTATTTTTGAGGCTTCAAGGACTGGCTTTTTTATTAGAATATCGTCAAAGGATGACAATTTTGATTGTAAAATATTTTCTCTTAACCAGTTAAATCTCTCAGACCTCGATTGAATTGAGCTCTTAGAAAAACATGGGCAATTGATAAAGTTTTGTCACATTCACATTTAGTTACAAATTCACAATCTGTTAAATCACGTTGAAGGTCAGCTACAAATTCAGATAGCCTAATGATTGATTTTCTGTTTGGTAAAGATTTAGGAAATAATGCTGGGAAACTGCAACACTTTTCATAGGTGTAAGCATTTTTTGAAAGATTTTATTAGATCTTCATAGCTGAATTTATTTACTGTTTTTTTCTGAGCCTAAAAATGAAGCGCTAATGTAATGGATAGATCCAATTGAAACACACAAAAGCTGAGCTTGTTTTTCTTTGTCAGTTACATTTTTCATTGAACAATAATTTTCAAAACGCTCTACATAGTTTAGAAATATTTCCTTTATAGAATCAAAGTTTTCAAATGGTATTAGGTTAGAAGTTGACTTAGTTTCATTTAGGCCTACATTTTCTTTGCCATTATTTACTATCGTTGAAATTGTATTCATGTTTCTTTAGTTAAGTCCAAACCTGCCGTTCTGTTCTTCTCCGCTGCTTGTTCCCCCACTACCTCTCTCGTCGTTCTCTTCTTCTCCGCTGCTTGTTCCCCCACTCTCTCGCCATCGCGTCAGACATAAACTTACACGTTTCGTGCTAAGCTCAGAAGAATTTCTATCAACCTTTTTCAAAAATCAAAGATATAGAAATTGTAGGTTTTAATGTCGACTTTCAGAATCCGTTTGGTAAATTTAAATCGGCCACTGAGGTTAATAGGGCATATTATGCAAGATAATGACCTAAATTGTTTATACTGGAATTATGCAAAAACTATTAACACGTCAATTTTTATCTTTCGCCTGATTGAAGTACACATAATAAACAATAATTTTCCGAAGTATCTGCTCATAATATTGTTAAACAAAGATATACATTTTTGAAAAAAAATTTTTTAAGCGCTTTTTCGACTTTTCTTGTTGAAAAATGGTCCGATCGGAGTCTATGAAAAACCATTTTGTAGATTTTATAATTCTCTACAAATGGCTCATTGCAAGTATCGTGATCCACTCATAAATTTTCATAATATTTTCGAAAACCCCAAAAAAGTCCTAATTTACTGTTATTTTTGTTTATAAAAAATGCGCAAAATTTCTTGCTTGTTAGTTCTTTTAATTTTACATACCTATGTGCTAACCTTAAACTCACTGTGGATGTCGCTTACTGTTAAATTCAATAACAAGAAAAAATCACTAGATTGGTTGGGCTAATATATTATGGGGAAGCGAATCAAAATTAGTACATCATTAGAGGTATACATTAAATTAATTATATTCAACTTTATTCAATTCACCTATGACATTGTTTAATTTACGTTAGTATCGATTGTAAACTTGTACATTTGAAACCTTGTAACATCGATTTACTGTGCAAATCAAAATCTTTGAATTTATTACTGAGGTTTTATAATTTTAAGGTTTTTTCAAAGATTTATTTTGTTTTCAGGTATTTATATTATTTAATTTATCTTGTGGAGTGTTTAACTGATGTAGGCCTAAGTTGTTTTCTTTGGTTCTAAAAATTGTGTTTGCAAGTATAGATTAGCATCTCTTCCGCAATATTGTCATGGAAGCATATTGAAAATTTTACCTCCGATGGTCTTTAAATTTTATGGGCATTCCATTTTTACGGACACTGAGAACCTCTTGTTTAAGTTATTATTATAATATAAATACAATACATTAGTTTAAATGGTGAAATTACAGTATATAACACTCTATCTAGTCCGTAGCACCTGACCATCTATTTTTTTTTTAAAGTTACATTTAGGTAGACCAACCTATGCACATTATTACAGTTTAGGAGTAAATTGGAGAAAATATAAAAGTAGTAGGCCTAGCCTTGTGTATGTTTTCACAAAATTCTTATATAGGCCTACAGGCCTGCAGAATATGTCCGAACGCCCGAACGAGGTTCGGGGGAAATTGGGACTGAGCTGGGGAAATTTTGGCCGGGGAAAAATCCACCAAAAATAAGGAAAATATAATTATTATGGGGAAAAATAGATAAGAAATGAATGGGTACAAAGGTCAGCTTAATCGGTTTGTATAATACATATACAAACACACACATACACAGTGTGTTGTCTGCTCTCTGTTGCAAGTTGCAAGTCGGACAGGGTTCCTATCTAATTTTCACCGCACAAAATGTCGTACGGTGGACCGCGATACGACATTATAATCTTCACCGCACAAAATATCGTACGGCCGAGCCGCCGATTCGATATTTTTGTGCCGGTTGATGAATGGCAGTTTCCTGATTCTTGACGGGCGTTCAAATACATTCGTTGGGTATTAAAAAATAATTATTATGATACCGGTATGAAAATTTTGATTAGTTTCATACAAATGATATTATTCAAGCGATTAGAATTAAATCATATTAAACCAAATTATACGATACTTAATGTATAGGTATTACCGATGTTTTTTCATTTTCTTTGACAGAAATTCGAAATCAGTCTTTATCAGTAAAATGCGTACAATGTGATGTGCATTAAAATGCATTAAAATGCCGAAGTATTGAAATGATGCGATGATTTTGTGTGTCAGTTTTCCTGTACACACGGTATAAGCACTCACAGACGTCGCGTCGTAGAAAACTTCTGTTGGTATCAAAATCTTCGTAATTTTATTGCGGAGGGTTGAAAAGCTTTTGAGCTCTCTAACATAAGGCGTAGCACATCAGGGTCACATTTTTGGGTCAAAATTTTGAAAATATTGGGTCAAAATTATGAAAATACAATTTGGGGCTATCGTTTATATGTTTTTGGGTAAAAAAAACATATTTTGCGAGTTAAAAAGTCTTTGCGCGTCTGAGTCACGTTTTTGATCAACATTTTGAAAATTCAGTATGGGGTATCGTTTTATATGTTTTTGTGTACGGGAAACCCGATTTTTGACATTTAAAAAGTCGTAACGCATCAGGATCACGTTTTTACATCAACATTTTGAAAATTCAGTGTGGGGTATCGTTTTATATGTTTTTGGGTACGGGAAAACCGTTGTTGACAGTTAAAAAGTCGTAGCGCGTCGGGGTCTCCTTTTTGGTTAAAAAATTTGAAAGTACAGTGTGGGGTAACGTTTTATATGTTTTTGGGTACGGGAGAACCGATTTTTGACATTTAAAAGTCGTAGCGCGTCGGGATCACGTTTTTGAATAAAAATTCAGTGTGGGATGTTATTTTATATGTATTTGGGTACGGGAAACCCGATTTTGACAGTTAAAAAGTCGTAGCGCATTGGGATCATGTTTTTGAATCAAAATTCACTGTGGGGTATCGTTTTAAA